>JARFOD010154330.1:0-12325 GCA_031763545.1 Mopalia muscosa | reverse complement strand
GCGACCTAAAATCTACGAAATGATGCTGTTTTTTAGAGATGTGCTCAACTGTGCGCCATATATATGAAACATGACCTTATTAACACAATTCTACAAATTCGTACGCTTCGTTTGAAACTTTGACGTTCCTCTTGTTGTAAGACCGTATGCCTATCCTTTGAACACACTACTCTCAGCCAGAGGAATGGAATGAATTCCAATGTTAATGATTTTTCCTATATACCCAACATGAATTAGGACAAATTAACGAGATAAAGGAAGATATTTTTTAGACCAATAAGAATATTCGGTGTTACGACCGAATCGAATCTTTCCCATTTGATTTGAATTGTATTAAGCAGATACAAAATAAACAGATACAAAAAGTCATCCGACAGTGTGTCATAGTGCAGTGTAAAAACAGATACATAACTTTGAATGATTACTGTTTGAGCTTACAGCTTTAATAATAGGGTTTTGATAGGAATTTATGTTGCAAAAACGCCCTGTTCATTACACACGCAAGTGCTTATGTCAAAGGAAGAAATTCGTTGACAATCTACGAGCTAAGCCAGTTACAAGCATAGTTCAATTATGTTCGTTAACTTTATCAGACGGGAAAAAAATGCAACCCCAGGGCGTAAACTGTCAAATGGCGTAATTCTTTTATTTATCAAGGCTAGGCATATAAACTTGTATACAATGAAATATTTAACGATTATGTAATCAGCCTAGACAATAACTGGAAAGGACATGTCTCGTGTCTGGAGTCATTATTTTAGATGATAGTCTAAATTAGAAAACGACAAGACTATTTGATAGGGTGTGTTAAAATACAACCAAAAGGTGTTGTTGCGATGATCAGGTCACTTACTGTACATGCTTGGTGTAGTACAAAACCCAAACATGATTCAAGAATCAAATGGCTAGTGGAAAAAATGTTGAATTATTGCAGTACATGTTTTCCGATGGTTTCTAGTTTCTATAGGGACGTCTTGCATTGGCTGGAATTCTTGATTTTGTACAAAATTGGTTATTTAGCAATGGCCTTCAAGATACAAGTCTGCATAGTTTTGCTATCTGAACAATCAACTACTTATAAAGAAAGCAATGGTTCATTTTTTAAAAATAAACACATATATTAAAGGTTCAAATATTAGAGGTTCAAAACTGCCTAGGGGAGAAGCAAAAATTTAGACTGGGTTAATAAAACCTAAATACTATAATACAGGACTCATATCCTGAGGACAGTTGCCCAAAGCCCTATTTAATGAATTCAATTATCGGATCACCCATCTAAAAAATTAAATTGAATCAGGTGTAAGCTGCCCTCGTATTAATCCGCCGTAAAAAAACAATTATTTGTTATTAGCGACTAATCCTTCTTTAAGGGAATTGACCGTGTAGCTTCTTTTATGTGTTAAATTTTGTTACTCAAAACATAACAGGTAACAATATTAACATTTATTTTACTCCCAGCTTAGTTAAATATATTAACACATTTTAAGGATTTTTTCTTACATTAATGTATCAGCACTCGTATGTTTTAATATACATGTTTACTATGTGTGATATATATGTTATTCTGTATCATAACTCTATGCAACAGTTTTTAAACTGTAATGTAGATGTTTTGTATTACACGAATGTCTGTGATAGTTTGTACTCTTTACTGTTTAAATGGATGCGAGTCGAGTTGACATTCACCTATATGTGTCATACTCACTTTGGCTGTTTCCTTTGTTTTTTTTTTTTTGTTTTTTTTTTTTGTTTTTCTTTTTTTATTTATTTTTTTATGTATTGTTGTTTGTTTGTTTGTTTGTTTGCCTTGAGTGTTTTTCGATCATTTAATGGCCTAGGCATTGAAATAAAGCACTTACCCCTAGGGCATGTTTCTGGGTTACACCTAACAGCGCCATCGTAACCACACATGCAAGTTTTACACTCGTCCTGGAAAGTTTTGCCTATGAAGTATTCCTGGCCTTTGTAAACACATTCTGAAAGAGGATAAGTAGAAATGGGTTCAGTGAGATTGTCATCTCAAATAATATAATCATAATATCGCCACCTTAGAATTAAAGTGTTCGTACTAACATTTTGGTCAAAAATGAGTTTGATAGTGGATAATGTTGGGATTACAAAAATCTATCTACTAGCAGGACAGCATTATGTGAAATTCGTCGGTCTTATGTCCACAACAGAGTTGTTCAAAATAACAGGGTTTTTGTCTGCAACTTTCCATAAATGAGGCACAGGCTTTGCTAGGAAGGAAGTTTTTAGAGTACCAATAAGATTTCAGCTTATATTTAAGTTAGGTGAGCACAAGTAACAATTGAACTTTGCAAGCGATTTTCTCAAAACGACCAAAATGTTAGTTATAACCCTGTATTACTAAGGTCGCGATACATCAATATATCCACAATAAACCTATATATATACACAATCATGTATTAAAGTACATTAACATCGGATACGGGTCCAGGCGAATATCGGCTGGTTACCAAACCTCCCCTTTATATGAATATTCCTTAAAGTCCTGAATGTATAAAAGAGCTTCTACAGTTCTTCTATGAATATGAAATAAAACTTATAGAACTAGGACCTTCAGAACTAGGACTTATAGAACTTTGGACGTATAGAACTTTGGACTTATAGACCAAGGACTTATAGAACTAGGACTTATAGAACTAGGACTTATAGAACTTAGGACTTATAGAACTTAGGACTTGTAGAACCAGGGACTTATCGAACTAGGACCTTTAGAACTAGGAATCATAGAACTTAGGACTTATAGAACTTAAGATTGTAGAACCAGGGACTTATCGAACTAGGACCTTTAGAACTAGGACTCATAGAACTTAGGACTTATAGAACTTAGGACTTGTAGAACCAGGGACTTATCGAACTAGCACCTTTAGAACTAGGACTTATATAAATTGGACTTATAGAATTAGGACTTATAGAACAAGGACTTATAGAACTAAGGACTTATAGAGCTAGGACTAATATGAAAATATTCACTATTCGATGTGGCTGTCTTCATCCATTATGTATAAACATAGAAATTTCGAGTTCTTTTTTCAAAATCGTTAAACTTCCTCTAAAATGAATTAGAATGATAAGCATGTGAATTTCAGTTGACGATTTTATGAAGCCTAGACATACACGAGAAAGGACAATGTTTGATTTGGGTATCTTAAAAATATATAGATTCATACATTTCTGTATTTACTTTATTGAAACTATGGGAATACATGAATACACCACGTATTAATAATGTTAGAACTGCACATTGGGGAGGGGGGGGGGGGGGGGGTACTTATCTTATCAGACATCTTAATAGAACACACCTAGAGTTTCATGTAATTATTTTCTGTCGTCATCTCTAATATGGCAGTATTAAAAAGCTGTGTTTGAATGCACGGTTATGAGACTAACAGGTGTCTAAACTCTTAAGTTCTTTATCTAACAATATGAATTATGCCTCACATATTAAACTAGGGCAAATACGTAATACTACTGAAATTAAAAACAAAGTTAATCACGAATCAATTCACATGTTTTCCTACCAGGGCACATTAAGCACAAATATCAGACAAATCACACAACATGTACAATATATGTTGGAAGACCAACATAAAACACAAAACAGTTCATAACCGGTCCAAGAAGGTGGCAATCTTCGCCTAATGACAACACAGGTAACTAGTCCAAATTGAAAATTCAGACGTAGTTTTAAATGAGTCCAATGAGTTTAAGTGAGGACTCTGTAAAACATTTTTTAAAAAACATTCATTTAATATTTATTACAGACATAAAAACATTGAATTAGTTGTAATTTCGATAGATTGAAAGATCGTCACCCAAGGCGAGGGCGGATGGTGTATTCAAACTAGTTAACATCATAAATGGACTGTGACTCGGCCCACGGGCAACTTAGTTCTTCACAAATGTAAGACTGATAGAACTGATAAAACATAAGGTAGTATTTAATAACTACCTAAAGTACAATCCATCAGGGATGACTATCATTGTTGTTCAGACGGCAAACTATGTTCTGATTACAGATTAGAGATAACGATTTCATCTTGATGAGACAAGGCAATTTAAAATTAATCATAGCTGGAGTGAGTTATGTGTCGTTAATGGTTCATTCACCAGAGTAAATTTACAACTTCACAGAAAGCCTAACTGTTTTTTTTTATTACCAACAGGGTTTATTAAATTATCAACAGAAAGAGGCACTCACAAGTAAATAGGGATTGCAATTGCCATTGTTGATATTGATAATTCCCGACTCTTTCTTCCTAGTTCTGATATTGAAAAATCTAAAGTTTGGCTTCCTATTGTTGATATTGATAACTCTTAACTCTGGCTTCCTATTGCGGATATTTATAACTTTTTACTCTGGCTTCCTATTGCTGATATTGCTAAATCTTAACACTGGCTTTCAATTGCTGATATTGATAACACTTTACACTGGTTTACCATTGTTGATATTGATAACTCGTAACTTTTGCTTCCCATTGTTGATATTGATAACTCTTAACACTGGCTTTCAATTGCTGATATTGATAACTTTTAACTCTTGCTTCCCATTGTTGATGTTGAAATCTCTTAACTCTGGCTTCCCATTGTTAGTATTGATATCTCTCAACTCTTGCTTCCCATTGTTGATATTGATAACTTAACTCTGGCTTCCCATTGCTGATATTCATAACTCTTAACTCTGGCTTACCATTGTTAATATTGATATCTCTTAACTCTTGTTTCCCATTGTTGATATTGATAACTCTTAACTCTGGCTTAACATTGTTGATATAGATAACTGTTAACTTTGGCTTAACATTGTTGATATTGATAACTCATAACTCTGACTTCCCATTGTGGATATTGATATCTCTTAACTCTTGCTTCCTATTGTTGATATTGAAATCTCTTAACTCTGGCTTCCCATTGTTGATATTGATATCTCTCAACTCTTGCTTCCCATTGTTGATATTGATAACTTAACTCTCGCTTCCCATTGCTGATATTGATAACTCTTAACTCTGGCTTACCATTGCTGATATTGATATCTCTTAACTTTTGTTGCCCATTGTTGCTATTGATAACTCTTAACTCTGGCTTACCATTGTTGATATTGATAACTCTTAACTCTGGCTTCCCATTGTTTATATTATTTACTGTTTACTCTGGTTTCCCATTGTTGATATTGATAATTCTTAACTCTGCCTTGGTATGGCCAAAATCGACAGACAGATAAACAAGATTTCGTATCTGTACCATTTTCAAAGATAATATTTAAAAAAGAGGTGTACAAAGAGAATAACTTATGGTAAAATATGTGTCTTATGCAAATAAAAACTTGATCCGGTGTATCAAAACATTTTCGCTAAGAATTTACCAAGAAAAAGGGGTTACCTTATCTTACTTCGGATACTAGAAATCAGATGCCAGTGAAATACATCTGTTAACATTCACCATACCATACATTGTTCCAAACAAGGATCGGTGTTTTCACAGAAATTTTAAATAGATACTTACTGTTGCAGTTTACCTTTCTGCCTTCTACGAAAAACTGGGCCTTGCAAGAGCCACATTGTGATGTCCTGAAATATAGTAAATAGCACCAGTATATCTAAAGTCTGTTCGAAGTTACAGCTGAAGTGTACATTAAAACAACACCGGCTATTTTGCAGTAATATAAATTGGCACAGTACATACCACTGTTAATATTACTCAGATATATGGCAAATCCTGAGGTCTATTCGATTTAAAAAGAAACAATAAACATAATTATGAGGGGGTAATACAATTCTGCCTTGCACAAAAGTATTTAACCTTGAATTATGTGTCATTCCTCAACTAAACAATACAACGCAACAACACCAAGTAATGCCTTATAATATGAGTAATAGAAATCCCATTCGGACCTAGCAGAAATCAAAGCAGATAATAAAATAGCCTCCAGTGATTGGTTAAGGTTTATATCATATTTACGAGTCGGTGATTGGTTATGGTCTATATTACTATAAATATCGAACGTCAATTCATCTATCACATATAACCGTAAGACCACGTGATAAATTTTAGCCAATAAGCGGTAAGAAAAAAAGTAATGCAATAAAAATTATTACCTGAATACAAATAAATGTTCAGTTTAGTTTTTCATTTGTGCTCTATTAAAATTCCCTTTTTAATTAATTATACAGGGTTAAGTCTTAATTATACACATGATTGTCAAAATAAAATGCCCCGAGGTGTCACCACTGTTCAATTTATTTGTAACAATACAAAAGCATATCTCCTTTATTTACAGCTTTCTTCTCTCATCCCAGATACGAAATCTATCAGAATGTAATGTTTTATATTAGAAGATAATGAGATGAGACCCGTGTGACCTTTGTTGTACACCTGCCAAATTTTATTATAAATTTCGGGTCAAAAAGTCACCATGTCAATGTTTTTATTTGTTTAAAATCAAGTCATAATTACAGTGTCTTCAATTTCTTTTTGTACTTGTATTAACATCAAGATTTTATAACAAAAAGGCGTTAACCGTTATCAGTTGTTGTAGGTTTAATGAAATTTTGATGTTTAACTAATTGATGTTTATAAGATAATATGATCAAGAATTTGCTTGGTGTTTATAAGTATAGAAACATTTTTTTAAAAAGATTAATATTAACAGAGTTTATATTTGTTTTTTATTGGTCTCCTTGTCAAACCTGTGGGTGACAACACAGATTTTGGCAAGCTGATAACCCATACAACGAAAGCCTATTACATTTAGATGTTTTCTGATTTTTCTCAAGTAATTCAAATAAAATTGAAAATCATACGATATATCATAAATTAACATTGGCTTGCGTTCAACAAGTGTTAAGCCGGAAGGACCAATCTTCTCTGTTTGGAGTCTGATTTTGTCAGATCAAAATGCAACAAGACAATATTACTGAGCTACTTTATATTGCTCCTTTAGGCCTACGGTCCGAGGGCTTCAAGCCGGGGTTTCCAGCGGTGATTTTGTGTGTGTGTTGACCAAAAACATCCTACACTTTCCTTAAGCAGTGTATACCTATTTACTTTATCCCACACTTACTCTTTCGACAACCCTGTCACATATACTTTAGTGTTATAACGTCTTAGGTTATTTAACCTTTCTACCGTGAGCATTCAGTAAATAAAAGAGCGGAACCTTTAATTGTCCAAAGCGCCAAGCGGGGTATCATAAATATTGTTTTCTTAAGCTGTACATAACTGAAGCAAGAAGAAAAAACGAGACTGTCTGTTAGCAAGTAATTACATAATCGGTCATATAACTATTACTCATGCTGCACTTTTTGCTTATTAATTTGTGATTTTTTTTTTCTTCGTTGCGTCCCTTTAATAGCGCAATCAACTTGCAGTCAAATCATTTTGTTTCATTAAATTGTTTCTTTTTTGTTATTGTGAGTTGTTATGAAAATATTTACCTTAAAGCCTTTTCAACTTATTAGACCGTATCAAGCCCCCACATGTTATCAATGCATGCAATTGAGGGGTGAAGAGGATGAAGGAATCACCCCACGAACTATAGTAAACACATGTTTACAAAAGGTTGAGATTTCCTTCTTTTTAATAAATTGGAATTTAAAGAAAAAATCTTCATTCCAAGATTATAGTGAGTATAGTCTAAATAACATAACTTATCCACTTACATACACACAGCATTGTCGTAAGCTTTACAAGAAGCCGTTTTACATGGGTCTTCCAGGCAGGTCACCAATGGCTCAAGTGGGGAACAATCTGTAAGTAAATATATGTATGTATATAAATTACATCAAACAAAACCACATCAGTTTAACTCAGGGTATATGGAAAACGATTTATCAATAGCCTAAGGCTACTTATGACAAAAATTCCACGAACAAAAAAATGAGTATATTTTTATGCGTTATATTTTCTGTTGTTGTTGCTGTTTAATGGTTTATTAAAACTTGTTGCTGTGTGTATCAGGAGGGTTGACACATGTCGATTTAGATGTAGGATCAACTTTCTCTTGGTTTCTGCTTGATAACTATTTGTTTGGCACTCTTGGAGTGCACGGAAGTGTACGGAAATCTTTCAAGGTTTATTGGCCAAATTACTTATGAAACATGCAAAAGACAAGTTTTTTGTCGTTTAGGAACTATTTTCCACAATTTAACGTAACACGGACCACTCTTTTCATGCCTATGTTTTACGACAAGTTAGGCATAATGTTTATCATAAATTTCCAAAGTAATATTTGAATAGTCCATAACGAGATGAAATCGTTAGCTGACGACCCTGCTCGGGTAACTCTTTGTTATCAGATATAATATCAATTGCATCTACTGTCCTGGCAGAATTCATCTTGTATTAGATGACGTCCCGCCATGCTAAATGTATATATCTCGTATCCTATATTAGCGATTTAATCTAGTATTAGCCTTTCGAACAAACGGCCCTCATGAGTGGTTGAACCCATCAGACAAACCTTCACGCTCCCATGAACTTCTGCTCCATAGTAACTATTTCTTTGAGCAAAATCAGAAATGCAACTCGGTATGTGTTACATTTTTTAAGAATAATTTTGTATAATAGAGCAGTTTTTTTGGTGTGAATCAGAGATTATTGGGCGTGTTTTTTTGTTTTTTTTTTTTTTGTTTTTTTAAGGGATGTCCTTTCGGGATTCTACAACCTTTACCGGCATTGTTAAGTTGTCGTATAAATTAAATACAGTAAGACGTTAAACATCAATCTAACACACAAATGAAATAGTTTTATGTGGACATATAGTAACAGCAATTTTGTTCATTTGGAGTGATACCAGTACAAACATTGTAACATATCCCTGACATCCGTTTGATTGAGAGAATGATTGATGTGACGGGTTACATGTTAGAACGAATTATGTCACAGTGATTGTACTTTCTCATCCTTTTGTAGACAGTCACCAACTAAATGTCAAGCAAGTGTCACTTCCTTTTATTTTATTTCCACCCAAATGGAATAAATGATCTGTCAAAATGTTCTATAACCGCTAGATTAATGGAACGTTAGAATATTTATGACAAGAAAACGCATCAAGCATTAAAATTCTTTTCGTTCATTAGCAACTGTTTTCGGTGGTACCTACTCCATCCCCACTAGACACAAAATGGAGCCGTCCAAAATTTGTGCATTTAGCGATGCTCTGGTATGTCTATCCTTATTATTAAAAAGGACGAATAGCTTGTTTTTATGCAGTAAAGGGCTCCAATTGTAAATTAAGGCATTTGCCATAACAGAATAAATAAGAGGAGTGTAAGAATAGACGTTATGGTTTGTCTGTTATCGTATATTCGTTTCTGCTTTTTTGTATTGAGCATTTGTTTACGTTTTAGTTGTTGTTCTTCTTCTTTCACTTACCGCAGTTTATCTCATTGCCTTGGATAAAATGCCTCGATGTACATTCGCCGCAATAGTTTCCGCTGGAATGAAAAGAACAAAATCATGAATAACTCAAAGTTTTACTTTACTTTGTCTTGATGGTGTTTACAATTCGTTAAAATGACGACCAGCCACTATCAATATCAATATATGTTATTACGATAATTATGTTATTGCAATTCTCTTGACATTGTATTTAAGGAAAGTCTCGTTAACAACGACTTTTTCACAGTGATCGGCGATTCCTTAGAATCGGATTAGTCTTACAAAACAGCCCGCTTGGTCAATACAACACACTTTTTTATATCCAGGTGTTGCTGCTGTTCCAAACAGAAACAGGCGGGGCTTAATCTTGGAGCTGTACACTGGTGTATATGGGAATTATCAAGTCCTACGAGAGCCAAACCCCGCAAAGTAGAACACACTTATTGCAAGAAGTATATAATAGCACTTAAGGAGTCACTTTGGAGCTAATGAATATGTACAGCGACCAATTGATTGACCGAATGATAATTGAATTATAGGTTATTCGAAGAGCTATTACATTAAAACCCCATATTCGATGACGTCACGCCATGTTGTAGGTCTATCTCTGACCCGGAATTAGCGATTTAATCTGGTGTTTGCGACTAATACTCTTTCGAGCGACTGGCCCCTATTGACTATTGAATTTCTCTTGTTCTTGGACGGTATGCTTCAAAAGTCAGTAGCAATACTGCGTCAGTTATCAACTTCAAAGTTGTATGCTGTGTAAGAGAATCAGTGTATTATGCATGGACAGACTGCCAAATTTGAACACTTATCCATAGGAAAAGATTCACTTGGCATTGATTTCAGGGATTACATTTGACGGGATTCAAATGTCTTTAAAAAAAATGATCAGGTCGCTGTTCATTTATAAAAATATGTTTATATGTACACGTAATGTGCGTAGAGAGTGGAAGCTTCCGTGTAAGCTTTCTCTGTTGAATGGACTGGCACGCCCACACCGCTTGAGGGGATGGGGAGGTGCGTTATAACAATAACAAAAATGCAGCCTAGATAACGATTTTATTATCACTCAGCACATTATCCAGGATGCAAAGCAGTTCAATTCCTTTCTTGATAAAGAACTACCAAGAAGAAGATGCTATTTTGGGTTGCATTGTCTAATGTTCTAGTTGTATTTATCATGTATCTCTGCTGTAATACTATATGTTTTCCCTAGCTTCCAAACCCATATAAAATAAACCATTGACATGGCCAAGAAGCTTTATCTTACTTGTTCTAGAAAATTTCCCAAAACGGCACCAAAACAAATACTCATTTTTACTAATTATTTCCGCTAATTAATTCAAGTTTGCTCACGATGGCATAATACAAGCGAGATTTTTTAGCTAAAAATATATTAACGCATCGCTAAATAGGTGTCAATTTAATATAATTGATGTCAATTATGGGTTACCTTAAGGTCTAATTACAACCCATTTGAAAATTATTACATGATACATTAACCCAAAAAAACAAGAGCTAATGAATTTTCGCTGTCAATGAATTTTGAGTTCGAACATTTCTTTCTGGCCATAGCTCCACCGTGTATAGATCAAAGATCAAAAGCGAACAAGCATGTCTACACTGGCTAACAAGGTTCAAACAAGACAATACTATATAGCAAACACTAATGTAATAAAAATCTACTAATGTAATAATTTTTGTAACGTCTCACTATTTCATCAAAAACCATTGATATACGTCTTCAGAACAGTAAATCCATTAAAAATAACCAACATAAGGGAACAAATTTCATAATTTTTTTTTTCTAAATTTTTACACATTTTTTTCTTAATTTTTGTAACATCGCTTTATTCATCAAAAGTTATTGGTATGCGTCTTCAGAACAATAAATCTATGACAAATAACCAACTTTACACAAAAAATTTCGAATTTTCCCTTAAAATTTTATATTAGTGGTTAAAGTCGTCACATGTATTTTCAACCACTAATATAATACCTTTTTTTCATCCAAAATCGCCTTCAAACGTCTTCAGAACAGTACATCTATTAGAAATAACCTACTCTACACATAAGATTTTGTATTTTCCAATAACATTTTTGAAGATTATAAGATTAGTGGATGAAAATGCATGTTTCTATTTCCACCACTAATGTAATAATCTTCCAAATTTATAAGGAAAATACAATATCATCAAAGTGTTCCGTCTTCTCATCACGGTAATTGCAGTCATTTAGACAACCACTAGTACTTACAGACAGTCCGCTGTAGGGTAGGCGGAACAAGGAAACCTCTCGCATGGAACGAAATCACATTCCTGTTTTGGTTTATCCGGGGGACATTCTAAAGAATGGAAAAATAACGTAGCCTGGATTAAAATCAATCTTTAAACATTCAAATAAAATAATAGGTTACCTACATAAAAACGAAATTATAGAGTATGGTGACAATTCCAAAAGATAATGAACATTTAAGGTTGACTATATTTTCCCATCACTGAGTATTTGGTCAAAGTTTTGTCACGAATCCGCCGCACAGTTTGGACTTGTATTTCTATTAGTATTTGTGACTGTAAATTCGGGATGATAAGAGTACTCTCATTCACATAAAATACTTGTGACTGTACACTTGGGATGGAAATAGAATTCCCATTCACAAAATAATTGGGACTGTAAATTTGAGGTGGAAATAGTAATGCCATTCATAAAAATACTTGTGACTGTAAATAAGGGTTGGGAACAGTGATAACATCGTGACAGTTAGTCGTGACTGTAAATAAGGGTTGGGAACAGTGATAACATCGTGACAGTTAGTCGTGACTGTAAATAAGGGGTGGGAACAGTGATAACACCATGACAGTTAGTCGTGACTGTAAATAAGGGGTGGGAACAATGATAACACCATGGCAGTTAGTCG
>JARFOD010154329.1:0-26266 GCA_031763545.1 Mopalia muscosa | reverse complement strand
GTTTAACGTCGTACTCAAGGGTATTTCACTTATATGACGACAGATTGTCCACTTCACACTGTACACAGCCTTATTAAAAAAAAAACCCGCGTTTGCCGGAGCCACAACATGTGACTCGCTCATATACCTGATGGTCGAAAGGCGGACAAAAACCCCTGAACGGTAAATCGAAGCATGTTCTGTTCAGGAAGCGCACTTGCTACCACGGCGGGCCTATTTCTTGATGAATGGCCAACTATTTTGCCTATCATCAATTAATCAGACAATGATCTATCTTCTGTACCCTCATGTGGCTTGATTTTTAACACAGATATAATGAAAATAGTGATATATTGACATTAATTTGTGTTTATTATAATTTTGACTCTTAACATGTTTCCCCAAACCAAATTAGTTCAAGAAACTCCTGATTACACCCTGGTGCTCTCGAGCTAAAGGGGAACAGGAAGCGCGTCATGTTGTTGTTGTCATGTATTTGTACCGTCCTGTCTTTGTTGCCAGTGGTGTCTAGGGTGGTTTCCTTAACCCATTGGGCTGGCACCTTGTCATATAAGTGAAATACAATGACGTTAAACCCAAATCAAACAAACAAACAAACCTGATTACATGAATCGTATATAACAAGTTAAACATGTCTACTAATATCAGTTTGCTCTCAATTCTCAAACCATTTACGTTTGAGATCGAACATTATAGTAATAATTACTTAAGATTGCAGTGATGATGAATATAGCTACAGTTGTAGAAGATGATACGGCTTGATGAGTTCCAGCAAACACTGTGGGGTCAAACTTAAAACAATTTCTTTTACTGTCGACAACTTCAAAGTTCTGAGCTTCACAGAATTTCTGGCCATCTTCATAGTGTTCCCCTAGAGGAGAGAGGAAAATAAGCAATCAATTCACTACTAGTTTGAGGATTTTTGTTTGATAACAAAAAGTTTTTTTCAGTTTTATTTGGTTTTTTGTACTGCATGTTATTTCAATTAAAGTGAAGAAATATGTCAAAAAGATCGTCCAGGCATGAGAGAAACCGTGTAAATACAGCTAAAGAAATCATGACAATGGTTTTTTAGCTTCGCCTGTACGAATTAAGGAGAGCTTATGTCATAACCCTGGCGTCCGTATCGGTGTCAGCCATATAAGGGCTTTTATAATGAAATGTACTTAAAGAATTTTTCTGAAATTTTATACACAGTTTGCCTGACCGGAGAGGAAGATGGGATTAAAATTATATGGAATTCTCTGAATATTAATTATGCTAATTAGGTCATATTGTTTTTTACAAAATGGTGGACAATTTGCGTTAAGCACTATAAATCCAAATCGAATAGACCAATTTTCCTTAAATTTTGGGTAAATGTTCCACAACATGAGAGGAGAGGGATATTGTCTGTTCAGCTAATTATATGCATATAAATCATTTTAACAAGCTTTTTAAGTAAATTTCCCCTAAACACCATATCTTCAAATTGAATAGATCGTTTGTCCCAAAATATTATGTAAATGTCACAACATGAGAGAAGAGTGATATTTTCTGTTAAGAATAGGGCTATACAATACTCCTGTAATCTGGTAAAACCAAGTCATGTTTTGGTGAAAATTGAGTTAGACCCATATTTGGACTTACTGAATTTTTCCCCTACATTTAACACTCTAAAAATGTGTGAAACTCTTCCCTGTTTATCTGGAAAAAACTAGTATGTCATGTAAGTATACTGATAAAATGCATACTGATCTGGAAAAACCTAGCAATTCAACTTACTAGGTTTTTCCAGATCAGTCTGCATGACATATATAGCATACTAGGTTTTTCCAGATCAGTCTACATGACATATATAGCATACTAGGTTCTTCCAGATGACAAACTGCCAACAGGGAAGAGTTTTGCATAGTCTGAAACTAAACAGTTTTCCTTTGTTTTCTCAAATTCGCATTCAACAGACTAAGTTACTCGATTTTACCAGATTACAGGAGAATAGCCCCATTAAAAGGTTCATGCTTTCTGATCATTTAACCTTAAAAATGAGTCCTTAACATTTCCAAACGTACATGAAATAAGTGTACTAACTGGTAATCGAATGAAACAAACAGTTGTGTTTTATTCCAATGGAGGATGGATAAGGGCTTGTCAATAAATGCGTCAGATTCAAATTCTTAGGGCAAGAAAGACAGGGTTGGATTTCTAAGATTAGAAAACCAACCCAGTGTATCAAAGAAGGGGAGATAAATCATTATCAGGGGAGATAATCGGTAATACTCAAGAATAACATTTAGAAATGTTTTAAAATGTTAAGGTAGCTAACAGGAGTATAATACTTTGCTGAAAGATAATTTAATACTTATATTTCGCTTAAATATGTGAAATTCCAACCACTCACCAAGAATTTGGTGAATACATTAAAATTCTACACTAATTAGTACATGAAACATGTAGTTGTTGTAATGAGAATATTACAGGGTCAGTTGTTCAAAGACTGTTTACTTAACAGACTGTAAGAGGAGATTGTTTTACAATGATTATCCATTATGACTGGATGTTCATTATTTGTTACAGACCATCCTTTACAGGCTGGAAGCAACTCTAAATGACCAAAGATTGTTTGTTTGTTTGTTTGATTGGTGTTTAACGTCGTACTCAAGGGTATTTCACTTATATGACGACAGGCACAAAAACAGGACATCATAAACAAATCTGCTTCCGGTTAACCTTTAGCTCTGCGAACACCAGGGCAACAGAAAGCAATCTCTTTTCTTGCTTCTTACGATCGACCGAGGGAACATTCTTCAGGGCCTTGGCCCACCCACTCCCTCAGGGAGCAAATGACCAAAGAGGAACATTCAGCATCCCACTCCAGCTGTATATTAAAGTATTGAGGGAACTTCTTACCTATAGTACTGCCATTATAAGAAGCATCCATGCAGTAGAGAAAAACAGTTTCACAAAACTCAGAACAGACCTTCACTTTCCTGGAATAAAAAGAAACCATTGCAGTGAATATTCTCTGCATGTTAATACACACATTATTAATGGTCACACAGTTGATAGCAGCCACTAAAACTACATGTATCAAACATCACATGGACAATTTGAAAGGAATTGGCTTAATATAAAAGCGATTAACAAGGGTGAACTTGATGTTACAGTACTGCGCAGCTACATCCACTAGCCATTGTGTCACGGATTGAATTAAGTTTCCATACATCTCAAATGAAATACTTTTATGGATTGTTTGTTTGATTGATGTTTAATGTCATACTCAAGGGTATTTAACTTATATGACAACGGACAAAAAAATACAGATCACAAACAAATCTGCTTCCGGTTACCCTTTAGCTCTGAGAACACCAGGGCAACAGAAAGCAACCTCTTTTCTTGCCTCTTACGATCGACCGAGGAAGCCGCGAGTGAGTATTATGCAGGGCCATGGCCCACCCGCTCTCTTACAGGGCCATGCAGCAATGGACTGCAGGCTTATTATCATTATATATATACACGCATACGAAGACAATTTTCAAGATTCACTAAGTACTTTATTGTTCACATTCAATAATTAAAAGTGCATCTATGTTTTTTAAAAAAGCACCATAATTTGTTTGAGAATAGCAAGAGTACTAGAATTGGTTTTTATAAGGTCTCGTAGACATGCACTACGTTTTGTTACACGCTTTCACAAAAGCCTTTAAAGGGCTGACCAGTGTGAATCGAGCCAACATTTTGATGTACAACAAGGAGTGTTTTTTCAAAGCACCGCTTGACTTTTATTATCAAAAATCAATAATTTAATTGACAAAAAGATTAAGGAAGTTCTTTATTTAAATGCAGAATTATTAAAAGTTGTGAATACAGGAGAATGAAGGTACATGTAAGTTGCATGCATCTTCTACACATTAAACGGACCAGCCAGATTTCTGAGAAAGTTATTAGAATTTTTTGCCCATTCACTTCATAAAAACCAAAAACACATACTTTTTCCCAGTTTTCTATAAACATGATTTATTTACTTTCAATAAAAAAAAAATCTATCCCATCATAATTTGCAAGCAATTCCCTGGTTTAAAAGTTACCCATGCAGCACGCCACAGATTTTTGGACTTCTCAAGGCAGTCCAGCTGACTCTGTTTACAAGTGCCTGCTGATAAGCATACCGATAACTGGAAATTGTTACGTGAAGTAACTGTTTATACATGGAATTAAGCAGACAGAAAATTACTTGAAAACACAAATATGTGCATATCTACTGATTCTAGCAAAGAGGATCTGCGTTGTCAACGAATATAACATGTAAACATATTAAATACAGAATGCAACAACACACATAGTGACAAAAAATTTAGGAGGACACGATCACGACAGCAATATAACGCAACATGCGTAATATTGAGGCGCCTTATAGCGGGGGACATGTTTATATTGTTTTAGACTGGCCAAGGCCAACCATGTTTTACAATACGAGTTGCCATTATTATCTTCATCTTGGAGATGATACATTTTACGCTGTGCTCTAGTTTTCCAACAATAATTAACTCATGGCATCATGCCAGCCCAAGGAATAAAGGCAACAAAGGAATAAAGGCAACAAAGACAAGACAGGTCAATCACAGGACAAAATCAAAAGACATGATAAACAGATCTGCTTCATATTGCCCCCTATCTCTGATAGCACCAGGGCAACACAAGGCTCCCTACGGCTTTCAAATGCCCCAATCTACAATAAGAATATTTTTTGGATCATGGTTTAACCCCAAACTCTATGGTTTTGAACGGATTCAAGGACAAACTGCCCATTTCTCCCCGCTGAAAAAAGCAGGAAAACCAGTTGATGCACTATGACGGAACAATGTGGTAAGACTTACAGCATTGGGTAACGGCTCCAGCAGCAGTCAAATCTCGGTACTCTCTGTACATGTTATGGATCCCACTTCTGGAGGTGTACCGCAGCCAGATACCTATATTCTTTATCTTCAAAGGTCGTTTCTCATACACCTGGAGACATCAATATTACACCAAACTCATAAAAATGGTGAGAAAGCATTTGAATTCTATTCTGTTTGATTGGGGTTAAAGAGCACATTCCAGAACATTTCAGAACTTATATGACCAGGGCCATTTCTAGGAAAATTTCCCAGGCTCCTATCCCAAATTCTTCAGACCATAAACAGGGTTCTGAATCCGCGTTTAGCTGGATTTTAACAGGAATTTCTGGAAATATATTGACATTAATTTGGGCTTGAAATAGTTTGGGCACCCATACATTTTCTGTAACAAAAATGGATGGAAACTTCTCTGATGACAGATTATTCATTTCTTACTCTGCCGTTAAATGGTGAAAATATGGGAGGAAACCTTGTTAAAACCACCCGAGTGATTGCCGGAGTCACACTCCTATACTGGATGTTAGCTGGGTGAATCGATCCATTAAACTGTTAAACTGTCATCAAATGACTGGAGGATCAGTAGTCAGACACGTTAACCACTGAAACACATGCCATATGAGGAGTCCATTGGGTAATAAACACCACACACTGATATTATTCCTACAGCATCAAAGAAAACCTGTTTTTCTATGCCTTGACAGGTATTAAGGTTATTTCACCAATGTCCCAATTGGCAACAAAGATGAGGTTACAAAAACTCAAATTGTAGCTGAAAAATATTCCAAGCTTCCTTTCAACCACGAATATTCAATGTCATAAAGTAATGAAATTTCAATCAGTTTGTTTGTTTGTTTGGGGTTAAACGTCATACTCAAGGGTGTTTCACTTATATGAGGTGTCAGTCCAATGGGTGAAGGAAACCACCCTTGACACCACTGGCAACAAACAAAGACAGGACGGGACTAAGACAGGATGCAATACAGACAACAGTAACAGATCGGCTTCCTGTTCCTCTTTAGCTCTGAGAGCACCTCCCTTCCAACCACCCGCAAATTTCAATCAGAGCTTTAATTTCAAATACAAAGGGTTTCATCAAAGGCTGTCACATAAAACTTTTACTAAATCATAATATGTAAACACTATTCATGAAAAGGACTTCTACCAATTTGTCAGCCCCGTGAGGGAGCGGGTGGGCCATGGCCCTGCAGAATACTCCCTTGACTTCCTTGGTCGATCGTAAGAGGCGAGAAAAGAGGTTACTTTCTGTTGCCCTGGTGTTCGCAGAGCTGCAGGGTAACGGGAAGCAGATTTGTTTGTGATGTTCTGTATTTGTGTCCGTCGTCATATAAGTGAAATACCCTTGAGTACGACGTTAAACACCAATCAAACAAACAAACCAATTTGTCAAGAGGGGTTTCTGGAGCATTTTGTCAAAATTCCCTACCACCTTATAGCTTAGGTTAAACAGATATTATGTAAATAGTTCTACACGGGCTTCTTTTATTTTAGGCACACACTATTTTTCACAGAGCCAAATTTACTATCAAAACTAATCTGCTTGTATCCCTCATAGTTGAATATATGTATGTAACAAAAATAAAGGTTGTGTTTGACCATCCATAGCAACCCAGGTAAACACAAACTAGAACAGTATCTATACCACCAGCCAATTGTTCTTACAATATATTCTCGCTTGTTCATTTATTGACTGGCACTCAAAACAACCTTTCTTCCGGGCCTCATAAGTGGTCTATATTAAATCTCATATTCTATCAGTGAGCTTCCCACTTTATGGAGACTTACCCTTTGACAACAGACAATTTCACCACGAGTTTTCTTCATTTTCTTCAGAAACTCCGCAAAGTACCAGAATCTGGACTTCGCTGTTGCTTTGTCCGGGGCGAAAATCCTCATTTGGTAAAGGGGTGGCACCCGTTCTAGGTCCGTAGGGACAGACCGCCCTATCACCTTGTACTCTTTCAGCTGAATAAACAAAGAAAAAAGCATCAATTATAACTTTTTTACGTTGCATAGATATAATTTTTATAATATAAACAAATTTAAATTGTACTTTCAACTTTTTAACATTGTACCTTTTCAGACCATATGTTTTTTTTGATATGTTTATTGATTGATTGATTGATTATTCACCAACATTCACCCAACAGTAAGCCGTTGTTGCCCAACGAGATGAAATTCTCTGTCCTCTTGTTCGGTAACATAGGCAATGATGGCAGTAGTTGGTTTATTCAAAAACATGATTATCACTGCCACTTCAGGCTATGTATAAATTACGCTATCATTGTATGTACAAGGTTTAGTACTGATTGATGTTTGGACTATGACCTCACTTCAGGCTATGACTTAAGGCCCAGTCATGGTAACCGGTTTTCCTGTTACTACTATTCCATAGCTGGCAACCCGATTCACAAAATCAGTTGCCACGCGCCAATTTCTGGTTAATGTACATTAAAAACTGCCAAATATGTGAACAGATGAAATTTTTGGAGTGTTTATTAAGAATATACATGTATTGCAAATGAGAACTGAATGTAAACACCATGTAGCAGTGCGTTCCAGGAAAAATCGGTGTTCTCTCTCTTTTAAAATATTAAAAAACACTCATCTGACATTGCCATATAGAGTTGTCTTTTACAAGAGTGCTATGTTACAGGTGGTCTGTGCAGGGCCTTAGTTAGTAATAAGTATTTAAGCAGCCTAAATTTCTTGCTATTAACAAAGAAAAATATATATTAAAAAATTGTAATAACTGTTTTATTTATTAACATTGTTTTTATTTATAACAGAAGCCCTGGTAATTAGCCTTGGCAATCGGCAATTGCCGAGGTAAATTGATCCAGCCTTGGCCGAGGGTGATTTACCTAAAGAAACAAAACAACTGAAAAATAGTACTGTAAGAGGGTCATGTAAAGATCTTTTTGAATATGTTTGTCTTATAAGGCGTAATATTTAGTTTTATTCACTGTTAGGAGTGTCATGTTGCTTGCCTGGCGATTCAGCCTAGTGCAGCAGGGCTTGAATAAGTATGGGTCGGCTCGGCCGAGTCCAGAAAATTTTCCGGCGGGCCAGTAGACTTTGTAAAGGGCAGACCCGGTTGGCCAGCCGAAAACCTCCTACCGATCATGAAAACATTCTTACAGTTGATCGTTTCTTCGGTAAATTACGATAAATGCAAAATGGTAACTCTAAATTTATAAGAAATCACAGAAGTGTACATCCCTCGCACATCCATGTCTGTTCAACTTTTAATGGCGAAACCAATCGATAATCGCATGACTTGCACAATTTCTAAGTATTAGACACACACTTGTAGCTTTTATCCTTTACTGGATTAGTATTACCGTTTCCGTGTAACTTGTTCATTGCAGAGAAATCATACTCGTATCATTAGCTGGTACATATATTTTTGCGATCACGTGACATCTAATTATATGTAAATGGTATTTTACGAGACTTGTGTACTAGCATCATCAAAACTTGCATGCTTTGTAATGTCGCATCATTGTTGTAATGGGAAAATAACTGTCTCTCCGCCTTGCACAGGAGAATATCGGCGAATAAAATAAAGCCCTAGAGGGGTAGATTAATTGTCTATACAAATGAGACACGTGCTCAGATTTGTTGATGTCCTCTCATATTTTATTTTAGTACTATTTATTTATCTGTTTTCAATGGTTTAATGAAAGTATATTTAAACATATGTGGTTGTTTTTATCCCCAAAACACATTTTAAAAAATTGCTGAGGCAAAAGTGTTTTTGCCGAGGCAAAATCGTTCTGCCTCGGCAATTTTTTTGCTGAGGTGTAAAATCCTAATTACCAGGGCTGCATGACTTTGGTTAGTGACTAGATATGAGTTGGGTTAGTTACCAGTCATGAGTTAGGTTGGTGATCAGTCATGACTTGGTTTAGTCCAACAATGTCTAAGGTTAGTGACCAGTCAGTATTGACTTGAACAAATGATCAATACCGATTGGACAAAAAGAAATGATGCTATTTGAAGAATGGTATAACAGTTAGAACACCACTAAAAAAAGATTTGCTTTTAATGCAAATAAAGAATTCATGTTATCTACACAACAGAGACAAGACATGAGAGAAGACTTCAGCTGTAAGATACATTGTACAATGTGGGTTACTGTGTATGAGAGGCAGTCATTGGGATTTACATCTGCATGTGTTATGTCCACATAGAATGTAGATCACCAGTTATAATACTGTTCATACAAATCCCAGGTCATCTTAGCCAAGCTTCACATTGCTTAACAAAATTCACATTATGATGCACCTTATATAGGTAGAACATCACATGCAGTGAAGATGACACCTTGGCTGACTGTTTGTACATGATGAGTAACGCAAAAAAGTGAGTGAAAAGCCAATCATGCACCTAACTCAAAATTCACTAGTTTTACCAATTAACCCAAGGAAACAGGAAGATTCTTTACAGATCATCTCACTGCCACATTTTATTTTATTTACAGCAGCCATGTCCCTGTTGAACATTTTTAGATATATCTTTGTGATGTGATATATCTTTAAATTTCAGAAGATGATTTAAGGTTAATATACAAGTTTATAAACACATAGTTTAAATTTGATTTATAATACAATTTGTCTGCTGTCTTCAAAGACTGTCGAAATTATCAGAGATACATTAAGATGTAAACACATAAGGTAGCAAATATGAGTTCAACTAAAGTCTATATTTTAATTATAAAAAAGCCAGTCAGATGAATTGCTGGAGAAAAGTACTTTTGAACAGCAACACAAATCAACCAGCGACAAGATAAATGGCATACATGTAAGCAACTAACTGTGAAATGTAAAGTATTAGACATCCTAATGAAAGTTTCTGCTATCTAACTGCTCATGGGGCACTCAGACCAACCATCCCATCCACCAGCTGACTGTTTGTTAGAGGAATCACTCTGGTTTCAAACAGAACATGCCCCATCAATTAACATGAATAAGGAATCAGACTGCCCTAGATGTTAGTGTGGAATGCGGATACAAGACACACTGTGACCTTCTGCTGACACAAAGACACAATATTCTACTATGTTGTCTACTCAAACCAGACATTTAAATTCACAGCTATTCACAAGGCAATGGCATTTAAATAAACTCTTCGTGTAAAACTTTCATCAACAAAATATTACAATAAATGACAATTTTGTATCTATTACTTTTCTTTAATTTAACAAATTGCACAAACAAAAGTCACATATAAACCATGTAACCATTGCAGATTTTTTTTATTTAACAGATACCATAGAAACTAAGAATATCAAAATATTTAAATAGAGGATAAATGTATCTAAATATCTAACTAGGGAAAATTTATAAAAAAATATCATTAATATTCTTGGATTTAGTTAAATATTCTTCTCCAAAACACAGAGTTCTTCACTTGTGATAAGTGATTTAGACTATAATATAAATTATAATTAACTCTTATTATAGTTTCACTCTTAAATATATGCTAAATATGCAACTTTAATTATATTTAAATGTTGCTGACTTTGCAGTTTGTGGTATAAGAATTGCTGACGTAGTAATTTTTAGGTTTCACAAATTGCTGACTAGGCAGTTTTTGGTTTTAATGAATGCTGACTAGGCAGTTTTTGGTTTTAATAAGTGCTGACTAGGCACTTTTTGGTTTTAATAAGTGCTGACTAGGCAGTTTTTCGTTTTAATAATGGATTTAATAAAGGCAGTTTGTGATTACCAACATTGCCGGGGGAAAACATTTCCATTAAATACTGCTGTTTTGCATTTAAACCTGGTCATTCTTATGAGATCATTTTTAATTTTTGCAATCTGCTAAACTTGCAAGATTATCTTTACTGTGTTAGCTTCATTACACTTGAATATATTCATTGTATACATTTGTTCTAAAATCTTACATTTTATTCTCCGGAAGGGTATTCAAAGGCGTATGCAAACTATAGACATACTTAAAAACCTTAATGAAAAGTTATATTGCTTTAGAGCATGCAAATTTGTTTGTGGAGTACATTATATTCGAAGCCCACAACAGATGGAATCAGTGAATTCTCTCCATGACTCGGACCATGTGTATCAGCTGATCTGACAACATGCAAGTCTGAACTGTTGGGGAAAACGGACAGAACGGGGCCTCCCCATGGTTATGCAAAGTTATTTTAGGAGGACCTATTTATAGGTTTGCCAAATTGTTTGCAGTCTTCATCTAAATTTGCATTTTGCCATTGATTTTGACAAATTAGTGAATTGCATTTGAAAGCAATTTTTCTTTGTTTTTCACAATGGCACATTTATGTATTTAAAAAATCAGAAACCCAGGGGAAATGCAAATGTTGCATTATCTCACAAATTTTATAGTTAAGCCGGAAAAGATTACAGAACAGACATGAATATGTGCGTTGTCTGGGTAAGGATAGTATGACATCCAAGCAGTCTTTTAGTGTGCTTCTTTCTGATAGCAATGGGATATATTTTTGGTTGAATATAGGTTTTATTTATTGGCTGTGAGGCAAAGAAGAAGACATTATTGCTGTGGGGTTTGATTAATTGATTAGTGGTTTATGCCATGCTCAAATATACTTAACTTATATGATGGCAGTGTATTCCAACAATTAATTGACACTAGCACAAAGTGTTAACATAATGTTGCAAATTTAATTTTCCTCCAGTGCTAAGTAAAGACAGTAGTACTTCTCTTCAAACAAACTGCCTTTATCCATAGGGCTATTGGAGAGCAGAAATTGAGAATTATTTGTCGGATATGAGCTGTCAGAATCCAGCATGTCAAGGGTTTTAATCCCACAGAAATAAAGGCCTCTAAACATATCAGTGTTTCGCTGGAAATAATTTCTCAAAATAACAAAATACTACCAGTTGTTTGAGTTTCCTTAGTGTGTAGGCAGAAAGGCCATTACAATGTGATTCCACTCTACAGGTACCACATTCCTTTAGGTTTATTTCCATAGCATATCACAAATAATAGGCAGGTTCTCTATCTTGGGCAGCTGTATTATATACACCACATGTCAGTAGTGTCTCTATATTACACAGGTCAATCAAATCATACAGCTTCACACTTAACTATATTACAGACACATCTTCCTTTTTACACACTGGAAATAAAATTAAGACCGGAAACAGATTTTAAACTATGAATAAACAGACTTCTGTTCACAGTATTTTACCAATGACATTTCTAGTGGCGATGCATCTATTTTAGTGTATATTGTTGTGAGCTGTGTAATAGTTTTTACAGACACATCAGAGAATGGAAAGTGTCAGAACAATTTCTATGGTGTGTTTCTTTATGTTAGGTAAACAATCAACAACCAAGTATCTTGATTATATAAACAGCCGTTTGTTAAACAGTAGTGAAGTGGCTGACAGGCATATACAATGTTAGAACACTAAGATTACTGAACGATATTTGGAGGATTTCCTTTCTGAAAAATATAGAGATGCTGTTACTTAAGGGTATAGGTAGATTAGTATTTAACTGTAAAAAAATGTAAATGTTTGGTAATGTCAAACTTGGTAAATTCCTTGTTTAACGATTATTCAAACTAACTATAGCTTAAAACAAAGATTATAAAAATGATTGTTTAGAGGCCTTTTTTAAAACAAAACTAATGTCACAATGTGGAGAGGCTATGCCTTCAACAAAAGTTACCAACTGAGAAATGTTAAGAGGATGCTTGTAAAGAGAAAATTGCTGACAAAAGTTATCACAAAATGTTCAGAGACCGCCTGTCAAGAGGAAATTGCTGATGTTGAATGTGTTTCCACTGAAAATAGCTAAACAATTTTGAAAGGCTGCTCATAAAACGAAAATCATGAAGCAATATGTTAAGGGGTTCAGAAAGTTGACAATGTTGATGACTGTCACTTTAATAAACAAAGATAAAAAAAATTATCAATTTAGAAATAATGCTGAGTATCTGTTGCTTAAACAAAAATTAGCAAAAAAGTTGTATACTTATCAGGCTCTAATAACCCCAAAGGAATTAGTTTATCTAGTCGAACAGCCCTTCATTACTAACTGTGAAAACTACATTAATGTCAAACACCTTGTCAACTATACTCTTTAATATACTGACTAGAAAAATAGATTATAGGTTATTATTGTCTACTTATTTGCATCCAGAATGTTATATATATTTTTATCAAACACATTTAGTTGGAAAACCTTAAAATTAAAAATGAGTTATTGATTTTGAGCCAAATGTTTGTTTGTTTGTTTGATTGGTCTTTAACGTCGTACTCAAGGGCATTTCACTTATATGACAACGGATCATCCACTTCACACTGCTTGCAGCCTAAATACGGCGGACAACCGAGAGGAAACCTCGTAAAAACAACATGTGACTCGTTCATATACCTGATGGTGGACAGGCGGACTCAATCCTGTGAAGGGTAAATCGAAGCAGGTTCAGTTTAGAAAGCGCTCTCGCTACCACTGAGCCACGGCCCTGGGCCCTTGAGCAAAATGGGTTAAACCTGTAGAAAGTTCTTCAACCATACCATGTGTGGGTTCTTCAAAGTTACTGCCCTGTTATATCAGTTTTTATGACCCATTTTCTATCAAAATAGATCTATTGATTGGTCGAGAAAACCTGGCTTAATTATATTTCATTTCTATTACACATCCTTTGAATGTTTCGGTAAATGAAACAAACATGTTAACACACTAAGGGTAGAGAAAATGCACAACAGTATTATGTTATACATTTTAAATACAATATTTTATCATGTTGTGTTCTATTAAAGAGAACTGTCACTTCGGTTTTAATCAAAAAGAGAGCCTTTAACCCTTTACAAGTTCTCAAATGTATTATCTAAATTAAACCACTTGAAGAAGGAGATTGGAAAACGGTCTGCATACAGTTGACATAGAAACAGCTGATGCCATTAGGTAACATCTCGTCTGTAATCAGATCCACTCAGCACCGTTTTGAATTACCTGTGTAATCTAATTACCATGGTAACACACTATAATCAACTTACTGCAGCTCTTGATACTTATGTGATGTTTATTGACTGTGTCGTTGAAATTTACACAAAAGGTTTAGAGGACATGCTTTAAAACAAGACAAGTAACAAGAACTATAAATAACTAAAGAAGTCCCCACCCACTACAACACAACACATGCTTTCATATTTTCAGATATCAAAATGACTCAAGTTTGCAAACAATAAACTGAGCTAATCTCAAGCTTCACCTATACCTTGTTAAAAGAAGCTTCATACAATCTTAAGTCTCTGCCATTCTCACTTGTAGGGAACTAATATATATTGAATAAAAGAGAGAAAAATAATAAAGATTTAAATAGATAAAGAGAGAGAAAAAAAGTTCCACTTGGTTTAATTGGAACCCTGGGCCTGTGGGTTACAGGCTTAAACACCCTAACCACTGACCTACAAGGCTCAAGGGGGAAAGATACCATAATATATATTTGTAAAAGTAATCACACTGGCACAGGGATGTAGATCAATTAATCTTGAAGAATGTTCTAGATAACTCCCAGACAAGTTTCTTAATAAACCTTAATCACAGATAGATATAGATATGTTGTGCCAACCTTATTCTAAAAAAAAAAAAAACTGTCATTGGAACATTTGGCTTGGCTTGCTTAATAATAAGATCAAGGGGAGTATGTTCTCAGGTCATGCCATCACCTATGGGGAAAAATTTTATTTCCAGAAGAAGAGTATTTATATATACTATGCTGTGGCTATCATATAAGTACAACTGATACCTTTGAACAGACATTAAACACCAAATAATCGTTTATATCAGAGTCTACACATACATTGTGTGTGTATGTGTTGGAATTGATCTGAAATATATTTGTCTGTTGAATGTTCTCATGTAGTAAGGTTTAGGAGAGAGTAAGTCAAAGTGACTGACCAAACCCAGATAATAGAACACCAAACTCTAACCCATATCCCAGGTGGAGCAGAGCAAACCATCACAGTGAAATCAAAGAATCTATCTTGACGTTTCAGCTTCAATTCACCTGTTGCTTTCATTTATTCAACATAAGTTTTGCACTCAGTTTTTTTGACAGTTTTTCCAGAAATATCCATCATCATAATAACTTTTTTCTCTTAGTCAACAGAAAAACATGTATTCACATTTTCTTAATAATTTCAAGTTGAAGCCAAGAATAACAAACATGATGAGGGGATGGTTGTAATTAACAGAGTATGTAAGACTTAAATTACACAGCTAATCCCTAAATAGCTTTGAGAGTAAAAACAAGATATATACTGTATCAGCCAAAGCAAACCTTTTAGATATGGTGATAGTCACCTCTGGTGAAGCATACAACCAAAGTATATACCAAACCCCTTTTCCCTGGGGTGAGATCCTGACATCAATGTCTTGAATAGAAATTTGTGACGTGTGGTGCACAGAAGAAATTTGACATTTTATCCACGTGTGCTGATAGTTATTGTGAATGGCTGTGATATGGCTGCCTAAAATAAAGTTTTATAAACAAATCCTGTGTGTAATAAAGGCACAATGAAACCACTGAAGTTTGTTTATAAATTAAATCAGAAACATTGAGATTAAAAAGTCCATGAATACAAGGCTTCGTTGCCTGAGCTTCGGAAACTTGTTCAATTCAACAAAGACATATAAATATTCTCTAATAATTTTCATTTCTCATGGTTTTGCTTTCTATGTTTGTAGTCAAATTTGCACTCGACCTAAAAGAAGTAAGAATTAACCTAAAACTTGTCAATATTCCTATGGAACGCTTCAGAGAGCAGGTTGGCAATCATTATGTTCCTTGATAGTGGTCTGTCATCGACACGTGTTGAACACATAGCACAAAGAAATATTTATGGTTTACAGTGTTAAAACAACAGCCATCCGAATACATGCCTTAGCCAAAGTGTCTGCCAAGAAAAAATGTCTGCAACTGGCAGAAAACAACAGTTAGGTAATTACAGAGAAAATGAGCTTGATAATGCTGTGTTTAGTATTGCCAAGTCGTGTTGTAAGAATGTTTAAAGTGCTTCATGACGAGTGTCTTCTCTGAAAACTAATGACATAGGCCTTAATCAAAACCACTTCAAATACATACAAATGTACACTGAAGAATGTGCAGTATTTAGTTGAGGTTCAAAACCATATGTCTGACATAACAACCATACAGTGAGGGTGACCGTATATAGCCATTGTACCAGGTTAGAAGAACATTTGTCTAATGCTGGTAATGTTTTCATTTTAAACATTTGCTTGAGCTTGGGTTTTGTTTTATTGTTGTTTCGTTTCTGTTTTTACATTTATGCTCCCATCACAATCTGTAAATGAAGGATTTTACACTACATTTTAGAACTGAAGTCTCACTTTGAAGTTAAAAAAGTGACACTATTGTTACTTTGCAGTGCAATAGCTATTCCTTACCATGACACAACACATTATGCTTTTAACAGTTTTCATTTTTCACAACAAAAAACTTTTAAGTTATTGCAAGGACTTAAGGCAAACAGATTGTACGGCAGTGTCTTTCTTGATGGCATAAGCAGTTAATCAAAAGAAAATTGATTTTTCAACATCTGTGGTGTCAATTCAGAGAAAAACTCTACACTTTGAGAAAACTGTTTAAATATCATTTACTGAGTACAGTCGCAATAAGTACATAAACATATGTTAGATAAATGTTTATTTTGTAAGAGTGCTGATAAAGCAGCTGAGGTTGTAAGAAGAAGCTATAAATAGTCAGTGTTGTTGGGCGTGATTGACATGGGTTTGACAGAATATATCAAATGTGACAGAGTGAAGCAAACACAAACACTAATCAGAAAGAAGCGGTTTTAAGCAGACTCCATTATCATCTTAAAAAGGTTATGTCAGACAAACAAACAAAAGTTAATTAGACAGTTATAAAATTCATCTATAATTATTTATACGTAGCATTCCAGTAACAGCAGACTAATCCATCACAGAAAACACAGAATAACCGGACAAGAAACAGATCAAATATTATTCTTTAGGTAAAAAAAGTATATTTTCAGCTACAGGAAAGTGTTGACTTCAAAAGTATATTACACCAACAACTATACATGTTGTTCTTTATCATCTATTCAAATGACCATCTATGAATATCTTCTTTTTTCAAAAATTATAAATAGAATTATTTTAATATTATATTCCTCCGAAAAGCAGAATTTTATTCAAGAAAAATGTGTTTAATCAGGCAACTAAAAGAAAAAAAGTACTATATAAGCTATACTTTGAACAGAGCTGAAACAAAAACCATCCAAAACTGTATTCAGTCTGTTAAACACTAGTAGCATTTCCCAAGATATAAGGTATACACAAATATAAAAACTGGAAACATTAGAAAGTAATCTTTAAAATAAAGT
The DNA here is from genome assembly GCA_031763545.1 of Mopalia muscosa. NCBI lineage: Eukaryota > Metazoa > Mollusca > Polyplacophora > Chitonida > Mopaliidae > Mopalia > Mopalia muscosa. Next base: position 8,982 of record JARFOD010154329.1, on the reverse strand, counting down.
GAAAAACCATGACAACCATCATTGGAATAAATGAAAAAGGGGGTTAAACTAAAAAAGTAACTGAATGTGACATTGGAATGAAGTTTAGACTGGATTATGTGGCTTCAGTCTGTCAAACAGTTACAGGCACAAATAACATAATGGCCACTAAATATTCGTTAAATCTCCTTCAGAAAAAAACTTTCTGAAAAACACTTCCCAGACTATAAAACAGTCCTTGCTTTATGTAATATTTCATATTTTGACCTTGGCTCAAATTCAAAACCACTCATGTATCATCATTTTTTGCTTCATCTCCAAAAATTTGCAACTGTCAATGCTTTTAACATATGGTCCAAACTTTTTAAAAACTTAATTATTTTTAATAGTTTGGTTCCTTTTCTGTTGCAGATTGTAAAGCGATTTATGACAGAGGCCACACAAACAGCGGAGTGTATTACATAACACCAACATATGCCTCCTGTCCCATCCCTGTGTGGTGCGACATGGATACGCCACCAGGGGGCTGGCTTGTAGTCCAAAAACGCTATGATGGCTCCGTCAATTTCAACAGAGGCTGGAAGGATTATAAAAACGGATTTGGTAATGTTGTATCTGAGTACTGGTTAGGAAATGATAACTTATTCCTATTGACCAACCAGGACAAGTATGAACTTCGTTTTGACCTGTGGGATTTTGAGGGGAATCGTGTCTACGCTAAGTACAATAGCTTCAAAATAGACGGTGAACGTGACCAGTATGCAGTGCACGTGAGTAGCTACGAAGGAAGTGCTGCGGATAGCTTCCAGAAGCATGATGGAATGTTGTTCAGCACGTCAGACCATGACAATGATGAATGGAAAGGGTACCACTGTGCACGTGAATGGGAGGGAGGCTGGTGGTATAAGAATTGCTGGTTCGCCATCCTCAATGGGCCATATTACAATAAATCAGAGGTACGGTACCGCGGAATCTCCTGGAATGACTGGAAACATGAACAGCTAAGGAGAGTCGAGATGAAAATACGACCATCATCTGGAGAATCAACAAGTATCAAACCAACAAAGCCTAGTATTGCCGGAGGAACATCTGCCAAACCATAATACACACTGTTATCAGAAGAGTTCTGAAATACAACGACTTTAACAAATACATGAAACATGGTCAACTCACAAGTGTAACATGTTAATAAGGGATTCTTTGGTTAGCATGCACTTGACACAAATGGTCACAGTAAATATGCCCAAACAAAGTGCTAGACCTCTTTAATATGGCACTACTTTTTCGAGGATCCAGTAATTGGTCCCTTGGATAGCAGTTCACTTCTCTTGCCACAAATGGAGGCTTTCTACTTTATCCGACACAATAATGACATAGTACATTGATGTTCCTAAAATTGCACAAATTGTTTGAACAAATGTCATGCATTAGACCATAAAACTTGTTCTGCTTATGAAATCAATTTTGTTGTTAAACTAAAGCGACTGCAAGGTGATTACACTGAGTGTATTGGCTAGTACTGACTCTTGGGGTGATGTTACACAAAGGTATCCATGTCCATTTCACCGTACATGTTATTTACTTTCCAGAGATTTTCAAAATTTCAATTTGTTACAAGATAATATTATCATTTGCAGCAGAAGTCAACCATCTATGTTTCAGTAATCATTAAGATAACATTAGAAAGTTTTCCTTGTGGAACTATTCTTGTTTGTATTATCAATATATACCAAACTATAAAGGTGAGAAAACTTTGTGGAACATATCCTTAGAAAGAAGGGTAGATCACTAGACAATTTACAGTAACTCAGTCTGGCAATGGTTGGAATGTAGTTTGAAGTTTGAGTTAATTGTCAGAATGATTTGAGTCAGAACACTCTCAGCTCCCTTATGTAACAAGCTATGCCTAGATGTGGTTAGGTTATGTAATATAGTAACTAGAGAAATAAGTAATGTGAATTGACACCGTCAGCTTTAGTAATTACTGGCCACCTGTAGACTTGTATCAACATTCTCACACCAGATAATGCAAACAGCTACTCATTTTAATTCTTTCAGAGGAAGTTTTGTTTTTTTTAACGACAAAATACAATCACAGCCAAATGAAATTTCAACTGATCACCATACAAACATGTACACCAAAACTAATTTAATAATAAAAAATGTATAAATGAATTTTTAGCTTTTTTGTGGACATCAATAAATTGTCAGATCATTTTGGAGTTAATTTTATTATCCGAAAACTGCAAACATTAAGTCATGTCAAGTATTGGAACACTCCATAAATGCATGATTCACACTGTATTTTATGTTTCAGTATAGGTCGAGTAGAACCCACTTCTATCCTTGCCTTTAGTGTTATATAACTTGCATAATGCTTTAAAACACTTCTGCTGTAATGGTCGGGTACAACTGCCTGTGTGTTTATAGCAGCTGAGAGACCGTCACTTGGTAGTGATTGAGGACAATAAATGATCCATTGTAAGATACCAGTGTGTGTGAGACTCTCACTAACAATTGTATACAGATGTGCCTCCTCAAATCAGATTAAACCTTGCAACATTAGCGTGCATTATCTTTATTTAGAAACACAAACACCTGGTCATACAGCTCGATATAACATAACCAATATAACAACATAAATGGGATTTGTGATTCTACACAAATGTCAACACTTGCATTGCTGTGATAATCTAATCTATGAATTCAATGGTTATCCTATAAAACGTTTTAATCTGCAAAAATGAGAGGTGTTTATATAGGCATTGTGCTTGTTGCCTGATCCATTTCTTTAAGAAATAAATATTGTTTAAACCAATCTGCAAAATAGAATTGCTGTCCACAGCACTGTTTATTAATTTCACAGTTTGTATGGATACACTAAGTTTATAAGAAGATCTAGAAATCCCACCAAACCCCAACTCTGTTAAAAAGATTTAAAAGAATTCATCTACTTAATAATTCAGGCCAAAACATAGCACGATCGTCAAAAAATGGTTTGAACAAAACCAGCTGGCCATATGTCTGTAAGAATTCTCACGGTCCTTATCCTCAACCGATTAATGCTCTATCAATTAGAATACTCCTAATGGATCATTGGGATTCCTTCGATTTAGAGTATTTTCTTTAAGAGTAAAATATTATTACCAGGTAGTGTGCTAAGACTGTACTAATCTTTGTTACATAAAACATTGTCCTTTCACAATATAATTTGGATATTAGAGGTGGAATTTTTTTTTAACATTTTGTCAGACATTTTTACATTTTTGTCCTACAGGCCATCTAAAACAATGTTCAATTCTGGGAAACTTTGGAGAACAAATTCATCTGTAACCAGACATGTCCTAAAAACGTATTTAAATGTTCATCCCTGGTTATAGTGTACAATCCTGGTTATTAACTTTGGTACATGTATTTGGTTATATGTTCAGAAACCTAAATCTTGCCAGAAACTCCCATTTATACTTGTTAGATTAATTTTATTTCAACACATATTTTTAACTTATCTTATAACTTCTCGCAGTTGGGACAGATAAATTGGCTTTACCACAGTTATTTCTGTGGACTGTCCTGAAATTTTAGTGTCCCAATTCCTATAAGTTATAAGGTACTTGGAATTATGAATTGGTAGATCATGACATTGGAATAACATGTGTGGTTATTTAAACAATGATGTAGATACCCATTAATTGGGGTTGACTGATTCCAAGGAATAGCTTATGTCACAAATCCTTCAACAAAATCTGCGCTTAATTGAAAATTTTCAAAATTGTAAAATTATGTAACTTATGTTATTACTTGTACAAAATGTTTGCCAGTCACTGCCAGAGTACTATAAGTATTAATGTACATTCTCACATAGCCTGTGATAATACTGTCATTGTAGAATTGACTGTGCTGCCAGATTAAGTCTTTGTCTCAATAAAACAATTTTATTATTTACATTAATAAAGTGTGTAATTTAGTGCCTCAAGTATGTTCAGTAATTTTACACCTTTAGAAGGGGTTCACACTCTTACAGTTGAGAGATCTGGTTGGCTTTGTTTTATTTCTTGATAGTAATAAACAAAATCCTGAAGAGCTGGAGTAATGAGAAGGTTGTATTTGTTAACGGATGTTCTGAAAGGTTGAGTATTATAAGAAGAGAGATCTTCCAATACCAAGCACTGGTCCTATAATGTGACAGAGGAGAGGACAAACTTCAAATGTCTAATTAGGAGCTTCTTTGTAAGGTGTTCCTTTAATCTGTGCAATCTTAGATGAACATGATTTGTCCATACTTATTTGAAACATATAACTAAAAAAATACCACTGAAAGAAAAGAAGAGCTGAACTAAGCTAAGCAGAGTTGGCTTTTTGTACAGTTGAATGTCACAAATGTCCCATATACAACTGCCAGGCTTTGTACACCTGTCCCATTTATACAACTGTCCCATTAAGTACAGATGTTCCATTTATACAACTGTGCCATTAAGTACAGATGTCCCATTTGTACAACTGTCCCATTAAGTTGAGATGTCCCAGTTATACAACTGTCCCTTTAAGTACAGATGTCCCATTTATACAACTGTCCCTTTAAGTACAGATGTCCCAGTTATACAACTGCCATGTTTTGTACAGATGTCCCATTTGTACAACTGTCCCATTAAGTAGAGATGTCCCATTTATATAACTGCCATGTTTTGTACAGATGTCCCATTTGTACAACTGTCCCATTAAGTAGAGATGTCACAGTTATACAACTGCCATGTTTTGTACAGATGTCCCATTTATACAACTGTCCCATTAAGTACAGATGTTCCATTTATACAACTGTTCCATTTAGTACAGATGTCCCATTTGTACAACTGTCCCATTAAGTTGAGATGCCACAGTTATACAACTGCCATGATTTGTACAGATGTCCCATTTGTACAACTGTCCCATTAAGTAGAGATGCCACAGTTATACAACTGCCATGTTTTGTACAGATGTCCCATTTGTACAACTGTCCCATTAAGTAGAGATGTCCCAGTTGTACAACTGCCATGTTTTGGACAGATGTCCCATTTATACAACTGTCCCATTAAGTAGAGATGTCCCAGTTATACAACTGCCATGTTTTGTACAGATGTCCCATTTGTACAACTGTCCCATTAAGTAGAGCTGTACCATTTATACAACTGCCATGTTTTGTACAGATGCTCCATTTATACAACTGCCACATTTAGGATAGATGTCAATTTATACAACTGTCATGTTTTGTACAGATGTCCCATTTATTCAACTGTCCCATTTAGTACAGAAGTCCCATTTATACAACTGCCACATATTGCAAAGTGATCCATTTATACAACTGTCACGTTTTTACAATGGTTCCATTTTTATACAATTGCTGCATATACTACAACTATACTATTTATACAACTGCCACATATACTACAACTATCCATAAATACAACAGTCACATTTTGTACAACTGCCCCATTTATACAATTACCATGCTGTCTGCCATGGCTTACTTATGTTTAACTGTTACAATTAGGTTGCACATTGTACAACAGTTAAATTTAAAACAAATATCATGTTTTGTATAACTGTCAAGTTTTGTACAACCTACAAGTTATGCACAATAGTCAGGCCAAGTTTTGTACAGCCTCCAAGTTAGGCACAATAGTCAGGCCAAGTTTTGTACAACCTACAAGTTAGGCACAATAGTCAGGCCAAGTTTTGTACAACCTACAAGTTAGGCACAATAGTCAGGCCAAGTGTTGTACAACCTACAAGTTAGGCACAATAGTCAGGCCAAGTTTTGTACAACCTACAAGTTAGGTACAATAGTTTTGTACAACCTACAAGTTAGGCACAATAGTCAGGCCAAGTTTTGTACACCCTATAAGTTAGGCACAATAGGCAGGCCAAGTTTTGTACAGCCTACAAGTTAGGCACAATTGTCAGGCCAAATTTTGTACAACTAACATGTGAAGTTATATAGTATCAATATTGGTGAGAATTGGTGTTATATTTACAATGGGTTATTATTGTTCAATACTGAACTGGTAATTAATCCTTTTACTTGATGAGAGATTTAGGAGGGTCAAATGATTAGTGTTATGACACTATGCCGATGGCTGGAATAACCAGCAAGTCAGTTTCTCATTTTGGCAATCTGAAAGATACATCTATTGAGCTCTAAAAAATGGCTCCTGGAAAGCTTTGCTTTCTGAGAAATTTGTTTTAAAGGCTTAAAATCTGTTTCAAATGCATAATGGAAATAATGTATTGATAACACACTGTGTAGATTATAAATAGACTTGTTTTTTGCAGCACACTCCAGAGTGTTCTTCTCTCTAGATGACAGATCTCAATAATTTAAGTAGAGAAACACCAGGGCTACAAAGCACTTATTATTGCTTGATTTTTAAATATATTTCTAAACATTAATCACATAGACACAGGGATGTTGATTATTTAATCTCAATTAGTCATCTCTTATTCTAAATAAACTCTCGGAGAAAAGTTTCTTAACAGATCTTAATCCATAGTTGTTTAATATGGATAACCTACAGATATCTTGAGACAGTAATGACCACCTACATGGTATATAAAGTAGACTTTTTAAATATATATACATATATATATATTTCTAAAAAACATTTTTTTTTAATATATATTTCTATAAAACAAGTATATATATATATATATAAATATATATATATATATCAATTCAAAACAATACTTTCCCATTTTAATTCATTGAAAAACATTCCTCAGTGAGCAGTGCAAACTAAATTGTATCTGAAATATGACTGTAGTATTTTTACAAGTAGTTGTAATCTCATGCAATATTCATTCCATCATCTGTAACTGGGATAAATTCATCCCACCCACTCCTCAACTAGAGTATTTTCTGAGGAGGTTTTCACCGAAAATGGATCGGAATTTGAGAAAATAAATAAAGTGATAGATGTAGGGAGACCTGGAAACAGTGGAGAGGATGAACATTCTTGTACGGAAAAGTCACAGGAAAGACCACACCCTTTTCTTACAACTCTAAAACACATTTTCTCCCCCTGATTTATCTCTATAGCCACCTCAAAGCTCTCCACATCTGGCTGGCATACGTGTTATGACTTCACTGCAATCTCCTCCATATAAATGAAGAAACTTCACTTATTGTGATTCAAACAGAATCCCTTCCACTTTAGATTATGTGTAAAGGTTGCATCCCTTTGTCAGACATGACCAAATTGGAATGATATTTGTTCTATAAGAGACCAGTCAGCCTCTCTCAAACTCAATACCATCAATCATGCATTCAAGACAAACTGATTTTGATATTTATTTGTCTTATTGAGGTGTAATGTCATACTTAACGTTATTTCATTCATATGATGGCATATCAGCCCACATCAGCCATGACACCAAATGCAACAGACATAGAAAGCACTGGACAGTCAGAAGACGTACTACAATGACGTACTACAATGGGGTGAGTGTAGAACACCACAAACCATCCTGAGCACACCATGGACTAGATTGAATTTCATTCTATACAGAGGAGGATAATCTCCAAAGATGGGATTTCAGGCAGCTTTCTATTGTCCTTGTGATGTCACAGTTAAGGGGTAACACCAACCCAAACTGTAACGGCATCTTTGTTTTTAATCTTGTGATTGTCTTCCCTTGGAATGTCTCATTGACAGTTGGTTTCCAGCGTGTTTTCATTCACTTCATGTGCGGACACTTCTGTCTAAGTCAAATAACCTTAACTGCAATTTAATACAATCGTCAGGGAAAGGAACAAAAGCTAGGATGCTTGGCTGATCCCACTTTTACAATAAAATTATGTTATTTACTTTAGAGGCTAGGGTTTCAGCCAAATGGATGAAGGACATCACTCTTGATGTAATTGACAACCATGATAAATACATGGCAAAGACATTAAGGACAGAAAAAGTCAATTTCACCCCTAAGAGGTCATCAGGTCACCCCTAACAGTCACACATCCTCTAAGAAAGATAGGATACTTTACCTTGCCTTTCTGTGGCCTTGTAATGACCTTGAAACTAAACTTTATGAGTGATCAGATCAGAGGAATGTTTATGAGCTCTGACCACCTCAATATATCACCCAGATGTCATGACCATATTCTAATATGTCTCACAGAAACACTATGATTTATCACACCATAACTTTTAACATCAAATTGATATTAATGTTTTATTCTGGTGAAGTGTACAAAATTAGATGCATTGTGTAGAGGTCAATGGTTTCTATCCCGACGTTTCTGGCTTCCACTTGATCCAGAATTAGACCATGTTCCCATAATGAAAGTCTTATCTCCGCACAATGAACCAAAATACTACACACTGCATTGTCATACCAGAGATGATAGAGTATTCTAATAAATCTCTCTACACTCAAACTACCCTTAACCATTTATAAACATACTCTTGACCTCCATTGTAGTGTCCAAGAAAATAATAAGTGCTCCTTAATGGTGTTGGGAGGGGGGGGGGAGTAACATAAATCAAAATGGAATAGGAGTAGCAGCTTTGTCAAAACGTGTTTTTGGTAGGATGGGAATATTAGGAGGTGAAGTTTGTATTATGGCATAAGTGGTAAAAATCTTTAATCTGAAACAGATTTAAATATCTCCTCCAACCCAATAATTTTTTTCTTGAGCGTTGTTTAACTTCCAAGAAAAAAATCCATAATACATTAATAATAATATTTTTGGGGGATCACTTCTCTATACACTTTTGTCGGAAATAAAAGTATTATTATTATTATTAAAACACAGAAAAAACAAAAAATATTAAAAAATAGACATTCCTGCCCAATTACTTATACAACTGTATTCTATATATATATATATGTACACATTTTGTTTTTTTGTAAATGTCCATATGTCATGCAAAGAAAAGCACATATGGGTAAAATGTATACCGTATAGCTCCTTACTTTACGAACACATCTACTTAGATATACTTATCATTTCTGTCCAAGATTAGCTTCAAA
>JARFOD010154318.1:0-12325 GCA_031763545.1 Mopalia muscosa | reverse complement strand
GATAGTGAATATCTGCTTCATCAGGTAATGTCCTGATGAAGCAGATATTCACTATCTGCGAAAGCTCGTATCCAATAAACTAGTTAGCCTTAAAGGTGCCACCTTGTGTTATTATTCTTATTAAAACAGACTAACACGGCTACCCCTTGATCTGGATTTTGTATGTTCGATAATATATTTGTTGTGTAATTTTCTATTATGGTGACGATTGTGTTGGATTCAATTAATTTGTTGATTTATCCGGCGATTTAGTGGAATGCCATCTGCTAGTTCCAAGCATAAATTAATTGTGTATATATTTTATGTTCCAGCTGCCTTGTGTCCACAGTGCTACATACCGAACATTCTGTTTCAAATCATTTTCTGGCTGGGTTATTGTAACTCATTGATGAATCCCATAATATACGCATGTTCTCATAAAGAATACCAGAGAGCTTTCAAGAGGATTCTCCGCTGTAGTTTTCATCGACGTCCAAGAGTCTTCTTAGAGGAACAAAACACTACGTCATCCATGATGGACCTCAAGAGACTCGGTCGCGGTTGTAAGCAAGGCGAGGGCACGGATCATCGCAGTCCAGTAGCCTCGAAACATCGCGCCAATGGGCACAAAAAGAAAAATAAGAAAGGGCGCCGCAAAGACGGGATTGGCGAACAGTCTGAGCTATTGTCACAGAGAGTGGCAGAATATCCCCGCTTCCGAAGTCCCTTAGACTCGCCTATACAATCTTTAATGCGATATCAGAACAGTCGCAGATTTCCACGATCGCCTTCCAGTTTTACAAGTGAAGATGAGTGTGTTAGCCTTTCAAACTGTTCAGAGGATGAGAAATCAGACAGTTCTGTGCGTTTATTAAAGAAGATTCAATCTTCGTCGGCTTGGGATGAAGATGAAACCCGTTTCAACCGGATTAGTGGAAGTAGTTTTGCCGCAGACGAGGAATACGTTAACGCGGTTCTGGTGAAAAAAAGGAACGGCTGTGCCAAACCTATTTCGAAATCTGGACATAACTGCCGTTTTGCTATTCCAGATATTCTAATAAACGATGAACCAACATGCGATATCTCAAAAAGTAAATCGTCCAAGTTGAAAGACAAGTTAGTCGAGATTGAAATGGCCGATTTGAAGCCGCAGAACGGGGACGCAAAGCTCTCAGACGGCTCTATGCCAGAGCTAGTGACAAACCATTAATTTTGTTTAGAGGGAATTACGTTTATCTGCTCTGGAGCGCAATACTTGTATAATTAAATTATTTTTAACTGCGAGCCGGGAGATTTCGATGCAATAGTTTCACATTCAGTCATATCTTTATTTTGAGTACTTGGTGGATGGGCAAAAATCTGTATACATGAAAGCTGTTACTAATATTACTATTTCCATGCAAATTGTATTTTGATAAAATAATAGACATGTTTCTGTATATGTTTGATTTCAAGAGTTTCATGTAATTTATTTTTATTTTGTTTTTACTTCAGAGATGCATGTTTACTTTTAGATGTTTGATAATTATTGCGTTTGACTTAATGTTATTTACCTGTTTAATAGCGAACGTTCCATTGAAACACACTTCAACAAAAGATGGACTTTAACAGACATCATATCATACACTCAATCCTAGGTTTACAGCAACAATAGCGGCACATTAGCCTTTCAATAATGTTTTTTTTTTTCTTCTAAAAGCATCGGAAAGATATAATTACTATTTTCCTACTGCAAAACACATAATTATAAAGAGAAAAGATTGATTTTTGAGAAGGTTAATCATCTTGGTACAAACAAATTTGTATAGTTTGTTTTTGTGTTTGTGTGATTTAAGTTTAATGTAGTACTCAAGAGTATTTCAGGACAGACGGTCCGCTTCACACCTTTTCTTGGGTAAATACGATAGACAACCAGAAAGAAACGTCGCAAACACCACCCCTACGATTGCCGAACCCACATCGTGTAACTGACAATGGTATGGTCTATTTTCATATCTTTGATTGTTCAACATAGGGAGTGCCCATTTAACAACAACTCGAGAATTATAGATATTAAAAATAAGTTTTATTATTTAAGAATATATTAGTAAATCACCAACTGATTTGCCGATGTCGGTATTCCATTTAGCGATTAATGCATTTATTGCTAGATATGTAACACAGAATTATCGACATCAAATTAAGCACCGAACGGCTTGATTGTCAACCAAAACTGGTGTTTCCTGTTTCGAATTTGAAAATGAAGATTTTTCTTTTGGTGTAGAACCATTCAAAAACCAATATTTCTAGGAGTGTACGTTTACAACACAAAATATGTAGGAGAACATACGGAAAAGTACCAATGTGAACTATCTCTTTTTATATGCGACACACAGATATTGATTTTTCAGGATCAGGGATTTATCATCGAAAAATCAGATAATATCTTACTTTGGCCCTCCATACAATGACAATCTTACGCTTCTGTTCAGTTGCGTTCAAGGCCGATTTGATTAATTCATGTCCCACACTATTGACGGTAAATAGTTTGCTACCAGTAAGTCCTTGGTAATTCAACGCGGAGATGTTTATTATTGTACCATCATGCAAATACTTGTATTGTCATGCAGTGATGGACAATCCAACCATTGTTCAAACAAACTACGTTGCTGCAGAATAGCCGCGTGGTAAGGAACGTGAATTTCTTTCTTATCATGTTCTTTTCTAGATTTGGTCGGACTTGCCTTGGTCTGCTAGTTTCCTTTTTTGATATAGAAAGAACTATAGGAAATAGCCGTGTGGGATACTTCGTGGAACGTGAATTTCTTTCTTACACATGTTCTTTTTCTAGATTTGGTCGGACTTGCCTTCGTCTGCCAGTTTCCATTTTTGAGATAGAAAGAACTATAGGAAAGTTACAAAAGAATCTTGACAAATATGTGACAGATATGTGACACTCCTAATTCTTCATTATAAACAACTGATTTTCAAAATTTCAGTGAAAAGCCTTTGCCATAATTTAAAAATATTTATAATATACCATGTGAGAAAACGAATATCGGACAGAATCCAATGCGTTGTGGTTGATAGCACTGTCCCCTATATTGTGTAAAATAATCGAAGCGCTTCATCGCAATACCGGACATCTTCTTATCAACTTCCTACAGCATTCGGCATGAGCTATTCGAAATACAAATCACCTAGTTTCCTCAAACAATTATTGTCACGATGGAATGTGATACTCAGTTTGGCCGTAAGGAATCCATATAAACATAATTCTAAACGATCGAATGGTTACATACTTTTATTACTCGGTGATGAAAAAACTTAGCTTTAAGAAAAGAGTTAAATACTTCAGATGTTACGCTAGTGTTCCCATAAAATTATTATTGTCTCATTGCTATCTTTACTTAGCACCTAAAACAGATTAACTTTCCAAAATTATGGAAACACTATACATGTTGGTTCGGCTATTGTCAATTATTGTCGGAATACACCACCGTTATTTAGGTGAAATACATTTAAGCACAGCGTAAAACATTAAACAATCCATACGTGACCAGACGATGCCAGATACAATACAATGTAATACTATGTCGATAGGCCAATTGCATTTGATTGTACATATAATCCGCAAGAGACATATTGCTTTGAGTTTGACAATGCTGAATATCAATCGTGTGGTTTTAATTGTATACATTTAAATTCAACCACGGATATATATATCGTAAAAAGTGTGTGATATGTTTACATACAATGTATGTTGTAGAGGAGTTCATACAACGGGAGTTCATAAAGAAATACACCAATCAGTGCGTGACTTCTAAATAAACACATGGTTACAACACATCGACATGGGGAAACTTTCTTCCGTGCTTCGGCCACACAGCAAGTATGTCTGCAATATATGCATATGAGTTCTTTAAGTTTAACTGTTTTGTTTTTTATAGGAACGGTAATTGGTACACTCCTTAAATCTCAACAAAGTTAAATGGTAGACCTCTTCCTCTGCCTAGTCTAATTCATTTCCTTTAACATAATGGTGCTGTAGAATATATTTGATAGTGATAATATAACAAGGTGTAGCTGTAATTTCTAGTTACTTGTAGATGGTGTTACCTTATTGGACAAGTAACAAAGGACAATTATGTGAAATCCGTGAACGAACGTGTGCGTGCAAAAACCAGAATGAAATGTAACCGGATTCGCCTGTGGTATACCGCCCAAAAACAAAATCTGTAACATTCCTCGATCCCATACGCTTTCTAGTTTAGTCAAGATACACATCTTGTGTAATCGCATCTCTTACTTTACCTTGCGACCTCTCTATCGGATGTCCCTTGTTTGACAGAGAGGTGCCTCGGTCCATATCACTGATACACATAGCTCTGAATGAAATATCTTCAGGCATTGAACAGCAGGCAACAAATAAAATAGTAAAAGGACAAGTTAGCGAATGTAAACTGAGTCAATGCTTGTTGCTGGCCGATACTGAAAACCAAAAATTACATTCCTAAGATCCAGTTGAGGAGATATGTAACTGGTCAAAGCGGCATACTGCGATTAATGGCCAATGCCTTTATCTATACTTTCTATATTTTCAGGAGAGCAATGGGGAATATCCGATTCAGGATTTATTTGTTATTAAAAGTGGGCTAATAGAGAACAGTCCTTAGTCCCACTACGTGTGATTTATAGAATGTGAAAGGTTTCTTCCAGGGCTATTACAGTATCGGGTCGGTATATTAGGCCTGTCACACGGGGCCAAGGGACTATACTTCAACTGAAATATTGAATAACGTTAATCATTCCTGTGATACAATCTAAATAGATTGTAACCAAGTTCGCTAGGTCTTGATTACATGTCTGTTGAATCTTGAGCATCGAAATTCGCGAAATTGAGATTTTTTGTTTGCATGCTATACCTCGTACTAGTCTGTGAGGCGACCAGAACTAAGCGTTTCAGTGTCCACTGTCAATAAACCACAGCTATAGCTTGGCGATCGCGATTATTTGAGATCGATTACACACTAAAAGCAAGCTCACTTCGTGGTGGATGTCGAATATTAGAAGTCTGGATAAAAACAATTGGGTTATTTCTTTACATTTAATAATATGAGACTCCAAAATTTGCATTCATTGGTGTACCATTTATGAAATGACGAAAGGCTTGGGTAACGTGCCTTTTCTATGTAAGAAACAAAAGTGCTGATCATGCTTGATTTTCTTTTGTTGTAAATGCTATCCGATTATGCCCAGAGTTAATCTTCTTTTCCTATTTACCCCGACTGCCAAAGAAATGTCGAATATGTATATGCGTTCATGTTACACCACGCGGGTTTTACCGCCCATGCAATCGAGTCCTATCCACTAACAGGTATATGGATGAATCACACGATATGGCACCGGCAATCGCGGGGTTGGTTTTTACAAGGTTTATTATCTTTTTTCCGCCGTATTTAGATACGGAACAGTCAGAGACAACCCGGTGGACCTCGAAAAACACAACACCCGGTATTTCCGGGTCCACATCGTGTCACTCACCCATATACCTGATAGCCGACAGGAGGACTCAAATGCATGAGCGGTACATATAAGTAAGAATAGTAAACAGACACACTAAGCATAAAGTCGCAGTCGAGGGAATATCATTTTCGGACTGACTGGGTAAACACATTTTTAATCACCCAATCTTACACCCAGATACAAAAAAACAAAAAACCGCAGGGAGGAGAGTATTCTATTCAGTTTTATATTTAGACCAATAGATCATGAAGGTCATAGAGATTGTTTCGGAATTCGAGATTGAGAATTTCATGCGGGTGTATTAAGGGGCCTCACATTTTCAATCTTCTTTTTAATGTACTTTACTTACATGGCATATAAGCCAATTGAGAGAAAGAAAACCACAGCGTTATCATTTAAGGAGAAATAAAGAATGTATGCTAAATTCATGTGAGTTGTGATGATATGGGTTATATTGGAATAACTCTAAACTTTCAACTCAGCGATGTATAGAGACACAACCCTACTCCATCAAAGCACCCATCCGCGGAAAACAAATGTGAAAAGTAGACACATCTTACCTCACTTATTTTACACCATACTTAAATACACTTCACTTATACGAATGCATACCATTCCACACAACGAAGGACATCATCGTCCTCACCTGTCACGTAACACACGGTGTAGTTAGACCAAGTCTGCATATTTACACTGATCGATGATATAACAAGTATGCTCCTTAGAGTTGAGAGCAGCAGGCCACAACAAGTTCCATCCAAAAACCCACTCTCGTACTGGAACCAGTATTTCGTCTTTTGTAATCCGTTTAGGTCCATCGGAACTGCTTGTTTTGCTTAATGTGTGTTTAAAGTCGTACTATAGGCAATACACTTATTGTCAACGTGTTATCCCGAAATGTAACGTATATTACCCTCGTCGCCAGGGGTATCTAACAAATACAGGAGAGGACAATCACAATATGAAACACAAAGATACCACAAAATGATCGACAACACGTTGCAACGTGCAGCTCCCACCAATATCTTCCTAAGATCGACAAAACAATTTTTACACCACCATGGTTCAAACTAAGACAATTTTTTTTTGGCCAGCACCTGAACACATTACCCCGGGTTATATATGGAGCACATCAGTAAACACACTGACCTCCCTAAGCACTCTTCCTGATACTGCTCCTCCAACAGAAGAGAACAATTTACATTGGACAACAACAGTTAAGAATCGTTTGAGATTTATTTAAGCGATAATATCACTACCTGTATTATCAAATATACCACTTCCAGTGTTCTTCTCGAGGCGAAATGGCCAACCGAACCGATAAATTGCAAATTTCATTCTCAGTACTGACGTGAGTTGGGCCCTGAAACAATAGGATATAACATTACGGGAGAGAGCTAACCGTACCTCTTGAAGGGGGCTTAAACGAATCTGGAATCTTTTTTTGTCTCACTATATAGTTCCTGATCATAAAAACTGCAGTTCAGTAAATTGTGTCCTCTATATGTATATATACTTAACTACATACAATCTTTAGAAAAAATAATCAACATGCTACAACCCAGGTAGATTTATCTTTGCAAACCAACAGAAAATCCCGATCGGAAAAAATGCTCTGTTTAAATCTGGCCATAGAAATTTAAATGTGATCACACATAATTATTGTATGCTTCTTGTGAAGGCAATGTCAACCTACCCGAGACCATAGCTTCAAAGTCTACTGTTGCATTCCTTGGGATTGAATGCTCAACTTCAGGTTAGTTCACTCACGTGACAGAGTGCCAGTCAAAAAAGTGAAGAAAACCAATGTCGAAGCCTCTGGCAATAGACTGAGACAAGACTGGCCAAATACATGAATACATGAATAAATGGTATACCGATATTCAAATTACCCACTTATTTGTTATTTCATCAGAATCAAGGGCAAACAAACATTAAAGCAGAGGTCTGTCGTCATCTTGTCAGTAAAACAATTATCGAACAATGAATTATCCATAGCGATCAAATGTACATGTAGTTAATCTGGATATCGACAAATGCATTACTGATAGCGAATAACCTGAAAGAATTTAGCTTAATCAATAATCGATCAATCGATACCGAAAAACGATTTATCGATAATATCATCGAAAAAGTTATGTCGATAGATGGCGTTTCGAATTATACAGTCGAAACTGAGTACTGACCCAAATCTCTCTACCATACTCTTCATGGACGCTTCACAGAACGGGGTATGTTATACACGACTGTTTACACTGGATATATCCGGACGTAAAATTGTCATAAATTTCTAAACGCAGCTCACACCGCTTCCAGAGCAGCGAGAGACGACACCGGTCAGCAAAACCACAAGGGTCATCTTGAATAATTAATTATTTAAGTTATAAGTTTATTGAGATCGAACAATCCTAGATCAATATCTATAAATCAGGTAAATTATCAATATCAATAATCAATTACTGGAATCAATGGGTATTGGTCCTCCGAAATTACAACTGAAAAACTGAAACACGAGAACATATCATCAAATATATAAAACGAATATTTTTGCACATACGTCAACCGAAAAATCGGTAATAGAAGACAGAGATTGCTTCGATTGCGAAATATACTGCACCATTATTACTTTTAGAATATGCAGTACCTGCACTATTTGACAAATTGATAAAATGCTTTACAATTTTTAGATCCAAATTTGAACAGAATATTTACAATTTTTAGATCTCAATTTGAACTATTTAATATATTTAAAATTGGTGTTATTGGCTTAGGGTTCCGCTGATTGAATTTATCTTTAAATATGTATTTAATTTAAAATAATTGACCATGTTCACGCCACAGGGTAGGTGAAATACCACTAAATGTTGCGTAAAACAATAATCAATCAATCAATCTATTTGAACACATTTCTTTTTATATGTACATTTTTGACTAGGAAGTATGCCTGTGCACTAAGCATGATGTTAAACATGTTATTTGGGTAGGATGTAAGTCATGTTATAGAGAATTGATTTTCAAGACAAACAGTTGTATTTGAATGATATTTGGCACAACCCTAAAGAACCAGGAAATGTGTGTAGTGGATTTTTCTTTAATCTAAATGAGAAGTTGTCTACCTTACGAAATTGCGATCCTTTCGCTTTCGCGAAGCTGGCGAAATAATGTACTCAAAAACGCCTAATATTACCCAAATTGCGACAAAAATCAAACGGCCGTTATAGCCGAAACATTAATTTTGTACATAGACATATATTACTTTCATATGTCTTTCTTAAGTTTCACAAGCCAAAGATAAATTACGTGCTGGTATTCCCTTAACCAAGTTCAGAAAATACTCCACTTTCGAAGATTGCACTGTTTATGCCACGCCACTTCTGTCTTTTACCTGAACATAGTGTATTATAGTATTTGAATTAACTTAAATCATTTCACGAAAAAATATACATTGCAATTGGTGGCAGTTAGTTGGAATATTTATTGAATAGTAGACAATACTAAAAAGATGAGGCATGTAAGTCCACCATGCATTAAGTACCAAATCAGTTACTAAATTGGCTTTAGCATGATTAGAAAATGTATCCAGAAACTTTGAACACCATTTGTCAATACTGCGATTATAGACTATTCATTCTGGTTCATTTTATTTTAAGGACATACGTTTAGAAATTCTGTTTATCTGTTTAATTGGAGTTTTACGTCTACTCAATGCTATTTCACTAATACGATGACGGATTGTCCACTTCAGACTGTTCCTTGCCTTATTACTGGGAAGAAACGAGAGGAAACCTCGTACAAACCACCCACTCGATTGCCTGTCACACCTTGTGACACTCATATAGCAGAAATTCTGATTGTTTGTTTCTTTGTTTTATTTGGGTTTTAACGTCGCGCACGTGGTATTTCACTTAATTGATGACAGATTGTCCACTTCCCGCTGTTCCTTGCCTTACTGTGGTGTAAAACGGAGAGAAAACCCAATAAAAGCCACCCCGCGATTGCCGGAGTCACAACATGTGACTCGCTCATATAACTGACCCAGAAATTCTGAATAAAAATGTCCACATGCAAGTGGACCAAATTTCTGTGCTGCTGGATTATCCATATAACGACACTTGTGTTCAAAAGTGTGGAACACCGTTGGACACAAAGCTAAAATATAATACATTTCTAAAGCTTAATCATTTAATATTCACTTAAGACTTGAGCAGAGTGCAGGAAACAAGGGAATTCTAAAATGCACCCTGCAAGTCAATCAAATTGTATTCACATGGAATGTCCCAAAAGGACTCAGTTTTAACGTGATGTCGTTTAGTCCACAATCACGTCACGAAAAAACAATGGTTGATTGACGTTAACATGCTTCGAAGTGTGTAATCTCAAATCAAGCACACGCTCGACTGTGTTGGTTTTCCCACGGTTAGGCAAGTTGTACAACAGAACGTGAATCCCATTAAGAATTTGCGAGACACGCTTTGGCTGGAGATGCTGTCACAAGGCACTTTGAACGGATTGGTGTGTGCATAATGAAATCTAAATGTGATTAAACATAGCATTTAAAATGTTCATTGTTAACATATCTGTACTAAAAATGTCTGATTTATTGACATATTCAAATATCTTTAAAACAAGAAAAGACACACATGTGTAGTACAGATATTTAAATGTGATAATAATATTTGCCTAACAGTGGGAAGCTATTCCTTTCTTAGTGTACAAACCTACTCGCACTGCCGATGAAATCAATCCCTTGTGTGTGTGCTTTAATTTTGATCGATACAGTTTTCTAGTTGTCTAATATCAACGTCCCAAAACACCTTTTTTGAACTGTGTATCAAAATGGTATATCATGCCCTATCCAACAGGTAATCCAACTGGTCCTCTATGTAAATTAGTTTTGGAATGCGATAAGGGCGAAAACATAAATATGTATACAATGCAAAGTTATCCCAAGACATATAGGCTTCATATTCCTCCACGATCACCAAATTGAGTCCATAATCCTTGAAAGCTGTAATTTTGTCTGATGATATTGTTTTTCAGGCAATAAACCCAGAAGTTTTCAGAATTTTTTAATATTGTGCATTTTTCTGTTTTAATTTGAAATATATATATATATTAGCGCAATGTAAAGTGCGTTAGAATTTTCACCATTTAAAATCGATTTGTATTGCTAAATTAAATATAAAAAAAACAAAAACATCATTTCGTTTCATGTTAAAATGTTTTAAGATATATTTCATCAGATATTTCCTCAGATGAATATCAGTTTTTATTAATGCTTGTGGACATTTAAACTGGTATACTCTTGGCCAGATAATTAGGATTCATCATTCAGAATTTCAATGGCGGTCTGGTATCCCTTTGCAACAGTTATTCTATTGAAATCACTTTGTCGCAATATTTTGCCCGCCAGCGCTTATTATCACTATGTTCAAATGCTGTTATAGTAATGGGATTTATGATTACTCGCAAATTGTTTATACCCTGTTATAGAAATCATTTCTTGTTTTTTCAATGGTGTTTCTCAATAATTCACGCTGAATCTGGACTTTCTAAGGTTAATAGGTGTGAGACAAGACAGCTGTTCTGCTTCTGGTTTTTCTGTTTTTGTTAACTAAAACCAGTTACGACAGATATTGACCATTCATTCCTCTACAACAATATCATAATGAAAAAAGCAGACAGCCTTGCGACCGGAATAGCAATGTCACTGACCTTGAACCATGACCTGCATGAATGATAAGTTCAAATGTTCTCACATTTCAGACGATAGTAACTATGGCGTTGCATACATGCATGTATGTAATTGGCTTTACACTTTGTGGAAGGGATTAACGGCCTTTAAACTGTTTCTAGACAACTCTAAATCGCTTTAAAAAGTCAACCCGCTGGATGGGTTACACTATTATTTAACAAAGTAAAATGGTCAGACCAACAGTATTAAATAACAATACGGGGATTACCGTTCCTTTAAAATAACATTATCGGTTTACAGCCAATGCACGATTTTTAACCTGGGCGGTATAGGGAATATTGCAAATTAGCCTGTAAACGTTAATGAAACCATATGAATTTCTTTTTCCCTGGGCTTAAACACACAATTCTTTTCAAAAATTACAATATTAAAATTACAATTTCCTAAAAACCAACAACCCGAAATGTTAAAGCATTGGCATCCTGCGACATAAAGTGGAAACGTCATTTCGCAACGGGACGTCACTGTGCTGTCGTAACGTCATAACTCAAAACCTCCGTATTAAATATCATTAGTCTGAAAATTGTTGGGAGGAAACGGAAAAGCCAACGATATGCTGGTGGTTGCTAGTCCTCAATAATTAAACCGGAGATCCAATAAGTGAAGGGGATGTCTAGACCAGAAGTGTTGCCCTACGCCCTCTGGCGAGTACGTTCCAGACCACTCCACTATTGAAGCCCCATTTGATTTTCATTGATATATTATTTGATTCATTAAGCTAAGTAATGCTTACTGAAATGTAAACTATGTACTGTGATCGGTCTATAATTTCTTTAAAACAGTCACCGTGCACACGTTTAGGCCATTAACAAGAAAACTCTTTGGTCAGACCCATATTTTACTTTGCTGATGGAAAATGATTGATTGATTGATTATTGTTTTACGCCACACTCAGCGGTATTTCAGCTATGCTGTGGCGTGAACATATTTACGATTTATGTTATTTTCAACAATTAGAGACAACTCCAATAAGAAGCACCCTTGGCCGGTAACATCAAAAGGAGAAAGAAAAATGAACTGAATAGGACATACATAAGTGTTAAAAATATTAAATATGTCAATATATCATACAAAAGTGTTAAAAAT
>JARFOD010154307.1:0-12326 GCA_031763545.1 Mopalia muscosa | reverse complement strand
GATGTACTGCAGGGTCTATGGGTGGATGTACTGCAGGGTCTATGGGTGAATGTGCTGCAGGGTCTATGGGTGGATGTACTGCAGTGTTTATGGGTGTATGTACAGCAAGGTTTATGGGTGGATGTACTGCAGGGTTTATGGGTGGATGTACTGCATGGTTTATGGGTGGATGTACTGCAGGGTCTATGGGTGGATGTACTGCATGGTTATTGGGTGGATGTACTGCAGGGTCTATGGGTGGATGTACCTCAGGGTTTATGGGTGTATGTACTGCAGGGTCTATTGGTAGATGTACTGCAGGGTTTATGGGTGGATGTAGTGCAGGCTTTATGGGTAGGTGTACTGCAGGGTTTATGGGCGGATGTAGTGCAGGCTTTATGGGTAGGTGTACTGCAGGGTCTATGGGTGGATGTACTGCATGGTCTATGGGTGGATGTACTGCAGGATTTTATGGGTGGATGTACTGCAGGGTCTATGGGTGGATGTACCTCAGGGTTTATGGGTGTATGTACTGCAGTGTCTATTGGTAAATGTACTGCAGGGTTTATGGGTGGATGCAGTGCAGGCTTTATGGGTGGATGTAGTGCAGGCTTTATGGTTGGATGTACTGCAAGGTCTATGGTCTATGGGTAGATGTACTGCAGGGTTTATGGGTGGATGTACTGTAGGGTCTATGGGTGGATCCGTGGATGTACTGGCAGGTTTTTTTTTTCTAATTGATAGTTTTTAAAATTTCTTTGCAATTACATCTCTTCCAATTCAATGACATGTTCAATACAAACGGTCAATATGCTGAATTATTCGTCTATTGCTGAATTAGTTATGACTTTTTAACATTGTATTTCAAACAGGTAAAACTGAAACAACCAAACTTCTTCTACAGCATGTCGTGCACCAGTGTCGCTACCAGAACTCTAATCTTCACACCAGAATTGTTCAGGTAAATTTAAATAACCTACATCTTAACTTAAAGTTTCTATTATCAATATTTTTTTGCATTTTGAATAACATTCCCTCAGGTAAGAATATAAATGTTTAGGTGATCACATCCATAACTTTAACATACATGTACAGTTAAACTACTAAATCCCCTTCAGATATCACTGGGTTATTTTTACAAGGTTACTTCTATGTTTTCCATCCCAAGCAGACATTGAAAAATGATCATCTAAGTGGGATAATATTAACAAATCAAAAAAAATTAAATGTTTTTTATCCTTGTTATGCCTACATGTATGCATGGTATATAGAAACTGTTTATTATACTATGCATGTATATTTTTATTGTAGATCTATTTAAACTTTAAAAAGGCCCATTTGAAGTATTATACATGTGCATGAAAAACAAATTGGTTGCAGCGTATATATTTTGATTTTCTTTGGTATCTTAAGAAAATGCTAAAAAAGAATTTCCATTTGGCCAATAGGTGAACCCGTTACTAGAGGCGTTTGGTAATGCGGAGACCTCCATGAACAAAAACTCCAGTCGTTTTGGAAAATACATAGAGTTGTCCTTTGCTCCTGATGGCTCCATATATAAAGGTATCCTGGTTTTTAATTAGAAATAACGAGAACTGGTTTCCCAGGACTTAATGAGCCACTTTATGGGGCAAAACAAAACCAAATTGAACAAGAGTGTCACACTGCTAATTTTCAGTTTTAGTGCACAGAGCTGAAAGCTGCTTTTTGTAATACAAGGTTTCCTCTTAGTTTTCTACTTTATTCAAGCAGGGAACAGTGTGGATATGAACAATCCATCGTCATATAAGTGAAATATGCTTGAGTACAATGTTAAGCCCCAATTAAACAAAAAAATTTTCTCAGCATAAGTTTTGAACTACATTTAAAATTAGGGTAACATAATTATACAATTTCTTGATAACCACTTCTTGTTTTATGAAACCATATTTTAGTAAGGCAGAGTTGGAAGTGAACACTCTGTCATTATGTCAGTGAACCACCCTTGGGTTCATGTATATTGTCACACCCCTGATCTGCTGAATATAAGATCTGTTAAGTTCGTGGGAGTACCAAATCACATAGCTATTGTATCAAAAAATACCTTAGTAAGTTTCAATTGCTACAAATTACAAAGGTTCTTGCTATAAGTGACTGTCAGTATTCTCAGATTTTATTGGGTTTGTTTTTCTTCCAGCTAAAATTGATGAATATTTACTGGAGAAATGTCGTGTTGTATCTCAGGGAAAGGAAGAGAAGAACTTTCACGTCTTCTACGCAATGTTTGCTGGACTAACCTCCCTTGAACTAAGAAAACTGGCCCTTGAACCACCTGATAACTACAGGTAAGGGGAATTTTGCAATTTATATTCAATGTCTTATGTTATGTGCCAGTAAAATGCTGAAGCCATACTGTATTTAATTGATTATTTGGTGTTTCACGTCGTACTTCCAGCATTTTGATTGGATGATGAAAAAGTACAAAGTACAGACCAATTAGAGCTCTGCAATAACGGAAAATCCACTGAAATGGTTATACAAATCGCACCGTGAAAATGCACCTTAATAAGCATGGTGTTGAACCGTAATAGGGCAAGGAACAGTGTGAAATTGACAATTCGTCGTCATATAAGTGGAATACCCTTGAGTACAATGTTAAACCCCAATCAAACAACGAAATCAAACAAACTGCCCTTAACCGGAGGGTGAAATATCCTGGAGCTGCTCAGCTTAATACATGTCAAGCCGGGTTTAACTTTCAATTTAAGGCTTTCTCTTTAATACCGTTTTGTTTTTGCTTATTCTTTTGTTTGTGTTTTTGAATTTTCAGAGTTATCAGTCCACTAGGTGGAGACCCAGTGTTCCCGACAGACGATTCCTTCCTCTCACAAAAGGAGAACTACGCTCATCTCTATCGAGTCATGGAGGATGTGGGCTTCGATCCTGGGGTTTGTAATCTTTAAATCTCTCCTTTATATAAGTACAATGTACTGACAAATGGTAACATGTGCATGATGGTATCAATTGGATGCTGTGGGTAGTTTGAGGCTGTATCTTGTTGCCCTGGTGCTCTCAGTGCTAAAGTGTTCAATCACCAATTCTGTCTTTTTTTTTTAACTTTTTTGTGTTACACCTTGTGATTGTCAAACTAAGGGTCTAAAAGGAGCTGTTATATTTGTAGTGTGTATATATTTCATCCTGTGATTGCTCAGTCTTGTTTCTGTAAATATGACTCATATTTGAAAGGCCCGCGACCGTGGCTTAGTGGTAGCAAGTGCATTTCCTAAACTGAACCAGCTTTGATAACCGTTCACTGGATAGAGTCCGTCTGTGGACCCCAAGATATATGAGCAAGTCACATGTTGTGGCTCCGGCAATTGCGTTTGTGGTTTTTTATGAGGTTTTCCACTGTAATAAGGCTGTGTACAGTATGAAGTGAACAATCTGTCGTCATATAAGTGATATACCTTGGAGTATGATGGTAAACACCAATCAAACAAACAAGCAAACAAAAACATTTGATTAAATTTCAGGATATTTCGATGATTTACGCTTTACTGGGTGCTGTTTTACATGTGGCTAACATAGACTTTGTCCCTGAGGAAGACAATGAGGCTGTCTACATATTAAATGAATATGAACTAGACATATGTAAGTCCTTTTTTTCACATATTAGATCTCTATTGAAGGACATTGATTGATTCATTGATTGTTTGGTGTTTTACGCCATGCTTAAGGGTATTTCACTTATATGCTGGAAGATAAACAAGTAGTGTCAAACTATACACACTAAAAAGTTAACAAAAATGATATTAATTTTGTTTTTGGCTAGTGTTCCACTTTGATGTTCCCGTTTATTGTTGGTGCTGTAAGTTATATGTATGCAGAACTTTATATGTCCTGTTTTATTTTTACATATCTAGCACATACATATAACCCAAAGTTTATCAAAATTTAAACAGTGCAAAACAGAAACTGTAGAAATACACAGAATCAAACTCTGCTTATGTTCAAACTTTTTATGAAGATTTACTTAATTGACATTCTTACAAGTGTTGTGTCGTAGAAAGCTATTGTACAATTGACTTTCAAATGAACATTTCACCCGCGGACATGGCTCAGTGGTAGCATGTGCGCTTCCTGAACTCAACCTGCTTCGATTTACTGTTCACAGGATCGAGTCTGCCTGTCGACCATGAGGTACATGTTGTGGCTCTGGCAATCGCAGGTGTGGTTGTTACGAGGTTTCCTCTCGGTTTTCCACTGTAATAAGGCTGTGTACAGTGTTATGTGGACAATCCGTCGAAATATAAGCGAAATACCCTTGAACGACGTTAAACACCAATCAAACAAACAAACAAATCAAATCAAACAAACATTTGTCTAACAGGCTGCTTTAAGTGGAAACCTATGAAACATGCAAAAATATAATAACAGTTTAGTCAAACAACAAACAAATGATCTATATGCAGGGTGCAGGGTTTCCGTCACCCATTGGGCCCGCATGTCATACCTGTGAATTAACATTTACAGGTCCACAGCTATAGCTTACCGGTAGTCTATAGTGTGTGCGCTTACTACTCCTACTTAGCTTTGGGGTAGTACTTTCATGACATTAAGTCCATCTGTAAACCATCAGGTATATAAGTATGAGTGACATACTCTGGCAATACCGGATGTGGTTTGGCTACATGTGGGTTCTATCTGGGGTTTCCACTGTAATTGGGCAAGGGACATCGTGAAATACCCTTAAGACCATTAAGACATTAAACCCCAATCAAACAAACAAACAATCTAAGAAAGCATAATGCCTGTATTTTTTTCCAGGTGCCAGTTTACTGGGTGTTAATGAGGAAGATTTGATAAGCGTTCTGATTTCAAACACAGCTGTTGTCAGAGGTAAGTCTACATCCACTTACCAAGGGCATGGTGTTCAGAGTATGACAATGTTGTCATGACTCAGCACGAGAAGATCTCTCTCTAGTAGTTTAAAACACAGCACATTTTACAGTTTGTCCATCAGTGTGCCATTCATTAAAGTATGACCCCTTCATTTAAGTGAATCCCCCTGAGGGAGCGGGTGGGCCATGGCCCTGCAAAATACTCCCTCGGCTGCCTCGGTTGATCGTAAGAAAAGAGGTTGCTTTCTGTTGCCCTGGTATCGCAGAGCTAAAGGGTAACGGGAAGCAGTTTTTTTTGTGATGTTCTGTATTTGTGTCCATCGTCATATAAGTGAAATACCCTTGAGTACGACCTTAAACACCAATCAAAGAAACATGTAAGTGAAATACTCTTTGAAAAACGTCTTCTCATAATACAAAGTTAGTTCATGTACAATGTATAATTGGAATACACTCAAGTACAATACTGACCAAAAGATTATAATTCTGTTTATCATGTTGACTTATACCACATTCATTTGTTAAATATATCTGATGTTTTAATTACAATTTTTAAAAATTATGTTGGATTAATTCCACATTGCCAACTTTGTTTACAAGCATCAATCATGTTTTAATAAATTGTTTAACATGAGTCTGAATTGGTAAATTAGTCATTATTTTTTAAAACAGTATACAAATGATTGAAAGAAGCCAATTTCTGAAATAAAAAATTAATATTTTTTAATGACAAAAATTAAATATGTCTCCTTAAAAGTGGTGGCTATTAAATGTTCCGACCTCTGGCTACCATCAGTATGTTTTGTTTGACAACATGCTGTTTGTATATCACTAGAGGAATATTAATTTCCACAAAAATCAAATCTTTTCTCCAATTTGGTTGTTGTTTTAATATGGCAATTAATGTGGGAGTACGCTGCTTTTATTATAAGGGAAACACCCTTGGGCACAGCCCTTGAAACCAATCCATCAATCAATCCTGTTTAATTATTTAATTTAAATTTAATTTGATTAATCATTGCACATTGCAGAACTTGATAAGGGGTAGAATAATTGTAGTTGATGATATCTTCTGTTTCTGATACCTGACAGGTGAGAGAATCGTCAGCATGAAGAGTCTCCACCAGGCTAACGATGGTCGGGATGCTCTGGCTAAAGCTATTTACAGTCGACTCTTCAGTTGGATTGTGCGTCAAATCAACCTACTGCTGGAGCCCCCAGAGGACAGGTATGTCTTCAGATACTCTTATATTTTATTGCCTTGCCTCAGTCATATAAGTGAAATACCCTTGGCTACATAATAAACACCAAGCGATCAATCGATCAATCAATCAAGCATTCAATAAATAAATTCTAGAAGCCAATGTAAAGTAGTCTGGCCTATCCACTAAACAGCTTACAAATATTGATTTTGTTTTAAAAAAAAATGATACAAAATGATTAAAAAATAACCATCTGTCAGTATAATATGTTCCAGGCATGCTGATGCTGTCTTTACTAAGCAATGAAGGAATATTATTTTCCCAGAGAGCAAAGCACTCAGAGCTATGATTACATCATCATACAAGAGGGGAAACCCTTGAGAACAACACCAACCCTTGAGAACAACACCAACCCTTGAGAACGACGTCATTCTCAACCCTTGTGAAGGATGTCATTCTCAAATCTTGAGAACGATGTCATTCTCAACCCTTGTGAACGATGTCATTCTCAACCCTTGTGAACGATGTCATTCTCAACCCTTGAGAATAATGTCATTCTCAACCCTTGTGAAGGATGTCATTCTCAACCCTTGTGAAGGATGTCATTCTCAACCCTTGTGAACGATGTCATTCTCAACCCTTGAGAATGATGCTCACAGTTAAAATACACACCTTCAATGACAACAAAAATACTGTGTAATCTTTATATTAGAATATATATTAAACACATTTTTTCAGAAAAATATCCTCTATCTCTACATGTTTAATGTTCTTTAATTTCAGGCCTTTTGTCGACAGCAAGAAACTCCGTCATATTGGTATATTAGACATGGCTGGTTTTGAGAACTTTCAAGTTAATGGGTTTGAACAGCTCTGTATTAATGTAGCCAATGAGCAGCTTCAGTTTTACTTCAACCAGCATGTGTTTGCCTGGGAATTACAGTCCTATGCTAACGAGGGTATACGACATCCGAAAATCAAATATACAAACAATAAACCACTGTTGGATCTCTTTCTAGAGGTGTGTAATTATCCTGCATGTGTGTGAAAAATATTGTTTAATAAAATATTTATCTAGGGTTTTATTAAACTAGTACTTAAATTTGCAATTAGATTTTTAAAAATAGGTAGAAAATGATTATAAGCCAATATAAATTAAACACAAGAATAATTAAATTATTTTTCTTTATATACATGTACATATATTTTTTTTAAATAGGTCAAACTGACACACCCATTCTTTAAATATATAAATTTCTGAAAGTTGGCTTTAGAATGTTGGGCCTGTAACCCAAAAGTCACGGGTTCCAATCCTGGTGGAGGCAGGCAAAGTTTTTTTGTTTTTATTAAAATATATCTTTTTGTTTATATTGTTGAGAATTGTCTATTTGCCTCTGGAACTGCAGCCAGAGTTAGCAAATCAGGATGTTAAGCCTAATTAAACGATCTTTGACAGTGTAAAACCCCTGTGTTCTATGTTCCAGCGCCCTATGGGTATGCTCAGCCTCTTAGATGAAGAATGTAAATTCCCCAGGTCTACTGATGGAACCTTAGTGGAAAAACTCAACAAAAATTTATCAAAGTCCCCTCACTACAAGAAAGCTAAACACCGAGATCTGTCATTTACTGTGATACACTATGCTGGTCCTGTAAGTCTCATTTGATCTGTCGTTTACTGTGATACACTATGCTGGTCCCGTAAGTCTCATTTGATCTGTCCTTTACTGTGATACACTATGCTGGTCCTGTAAGCCTCATTTGATCTATCCTTTACTGTGATACACTATGCTGGTCCCGTAAGTCTCAATTGATCTGTCATTTACTGTGATACACTATGCTGGTCCTGTAAGCCTCATTTGATCTATCCTTTACTGTGATACACTATGCTGGTCCTGTAAGTCTCATTTGATCTGTCCTTTACTGTGATACACTATGCTGGTCCTGTAAGTCTGATTTGATCTGTCGTTTACTGTGATATACTATGCTGGTCCAGTAAGTCTCATTTGATCTGTCCTTTACTGTGATAATTTTTTAGGCCCTGGGGCCAGTTTCTAGAAAGACGATTTGCCACTTATAAATACCAGATTAAATTGCTAATAAGAGATACACCTTCAACATGGTGTGACTTCCTCTAATATCAAATTCAATTTATTAGTGCTTCAAGCAATTGGCCCCCGGCCAAGGGCCCATCCAAAGCTCATCTCTTTTGTCTATCTATGTGATCATCCTATGATCAGCCTGTAAGCTTGTACATAAGCATGAGATTAAACCACTATCAAACAAACAAACATAACATTTGAAGAAGCAGGAACGAACTTAAAGAATGTGGTGATTTGGAAGTAAGGATTAAAACCATGGTTGTTTGTAACAGGTGAAATACCAGGCAGAAAGTTTCCTGGAGAAGAATCGAGACACGCTCAGCCTTAATCTGATAGAGATCTTACAACGTAGTGCCAGCTGGATTGTCCATGAACTATTCACAGCCAGGCTCCGAGATACAGGCACGCTGGATGTCAGGTACTACTTTTGGAGGTTTCCAAATGCTTTAACATTGGGGTAATAAATTGAAATGGGTTTGTGACTGCAATACAGTGGCATTTATGAGAAGGCAATTGACAGGTATATTTTGCCTCAACTTTAAATCAATTTAAAGCATCATAGTTTAACATTACAAAATAAATTGGCATTTGAATCAAAATCCATAATAATATTACAAATGACCATGGAAAAGGATAATTTTGCAACATTAAGGCTGAATATTAAAAAAAACAACATTTACATCACTATTAAGATGGCTTGTTTGTGAAAAGTCATTTCAATAAAAGTCGAATTGTAAATAAGTTTGCTGTGTGGAGGTGTGGTTTTTTTAACAATTAACTTTGAAAAGAAAAATGGCAATTTTTGTTGCATTCATTTGTTTAATAATTATTTTTTGAGTTATTAATTATTAATTAATTAACATTGTTTTTTTTGGTTTTTTTATTTTAATTCACATTTGTTATTTATTATAACCGATAAATAAATGGATATTTGGGTGAAATTGAATCATATTAAACGTTATTAATTTAACAGATTAATGTATGATTTGATAAAATCTTGTTGCTAATTTTCCATTATATTCTGGATAAATATTCTCATTTCAGGGAAATATATTATAAATTCTAGTTATTCTAGATTTGTGACTGTTTGATTTTCCAGAGCATTAGCTAGAGGTCGCAGCAAGGATGCAATATTGGAATGTAAACCACCTGATATGGCCAAATACGCCATGCAAAGTTTATCAAGGAAAGCCAGCAAAAAACTCAAGCAAAAGTAAATGAGTTGTCAATTCATCTTTCATATTTCTGCTGCTGAGCTGTGTTTAATATGCTTATCAGGTTGAACTTTTGGGGCGAAGAAGTTTAAATTATGAATTGTAGCAATTGGTTTCCGTAAATTCCATGCTTAAATTGTTCTTTGTATCGTCTCTGCTTTGGGCTTTTCTATGTGTTCTGATTTGAGATTCATTCTAACAAACTTAGTCAGCATACTTTTGTTATCTATGATTTGGAACTAACACCTTTTATCTGTTATCATTCTAACAAACTTTGTCAGCATGCTTGTTACGGCTCATTTGGTTTTTCTTGTCAATGTTATCCCTATCAAGACTACACTATTTGTTTTAGCTTAAAGCAGTGTCATTTCTGTCACATAATTATTAATTATTAATGATTGTATTTGTGGTGGTTTATAAGTTATTGTATACTATATCAGGGTGTAAGTTGTTGGCCTTGCTTTATGTTCCTGCAAACATCTGTCACACATGTACCTTGTTTGTTTTGTTTCTACTGCATCTTACTGCTATCATAGTGATACTGTTTATACATGTACCTGTAAATGTCATTGAAGAATCCTGAACTGTTTTAAAATTTAGTCCACAATAGATCACAGCTTAAAAATTGCACTCAGCATGGCTTGTTCAAATTGGTTTTCTGGTTGAGGGTCAATTTAGGTTAAACGCATGCACATCACAGCTGAGTGGAGGGTTGGGGGGGAGCTTCCTGCTTATAATCAACATGAAGATGATTCTTTTATGATGTCTTTGTATTGAGTCGTTCCGTGAGGGAGGGAGCGGGTTGGCCAGTCCTGCAGAATACTCCCTCGGCTTACTCGGTCGATCGTAAGTGGCGAGAAAAGAGGAGCTTTCTGTTGCCCTGGTGTTCTCAGACCTAAAGGGAAACAGGAAGCTGATCTGTTTGTACGATTTATTTTTGTCTCCGTCATCAACACCAATCAAACAAACAAACAATTTAAGTAGTTGAAAGGCTTGGTTCGCTTCTGGGCTCAAAGTAATCTGTAGATTGCGTTCCCTTGTATTTCCATACTTATCCTTGTCGAACAGAGCATGTACTGCCATCTTTAAATTACCATAGACTAAGATGCTGCAGTATCCTGTTAATCAAAGTAATCGGCTCAGTTCAGTCTCGGTTTAAGGTATGTTCCACTCACGAAAATGTTTGGTTTCCCTGGATCTGGCGAATGACACGACCTAAATTATTGAGACTGTCCATAAACACGTGGCACTTGGATAACTTTGCCTTCAAGGTCGCAGCTGACCAAGTAGTTACCAGCTTGTCAAGTCGTTCGAGATTTTCCTCTATTGTTGCTCCAAAACACTAAACTATCATCAAGATAAAACTACACAGACTGAACACACAACAATCATTATTCTCATAACATCGCTGGCGGGTTTCAAACCCTAAACGGCATTCACATCCAGCAACTCCCCTTCACTAAGCAAGTACTTTTTTAAGTAAGTATCAGTTATTGTTGGCACCTGTGTTCAATAACCAATTCAAAATTATTCCGTCCAATTTTCACTACAGACCTGGGACTCTGACCGAAAATTTTGTTAAACAAAGGGCCTTTTTCCCCTTGAATGTTCGTCTGCCTTCTGGCTTGTCAAAATTGGCAGCTTTATTTGTGGTTTACGATTATAATGTTACCATTTCTTCTAGTCAAACCGCTTGGGACAATTTTGTATTAAATGTTCAGTTCAACCACATGTCCAACACTATTCCCATCTTTTTGCTGGGTTCTGTTTCTACTAACGAAAGACTGCCCTCTTGCTGAATGTAGGCGATTCCATGCTAAGTTGACAAATTTCTCTCAGGAAGTTTTCGTCACACAATACCTCAGCTAATGTGTCCTTCAAGTTCGAAAATCTGTTAGCAAAGAACAACTAATCAAGACTTGGTATGCGGTCGTATATGAAGGGATCATGTCTGAAGATCTTCGTCCGGACCTCGTTGACTTTTCCTTGAGCTGTGCAGAGGAATCACCGTCTCCAAAAACTCGCAATAGTACAGAGAAGATTTCCGAGGCTCTGGCATACCACTGTCACCTAACCCATAGATCTTCCGGTGCACTTTCCCAGACATTTTTTTTCAAATGAAAGTAGCCTTCACAACTTTGCTTAATTCTCTCTTTCTTTAAGGGGCTCTTGGACATCTGAGATTCACCCCTTCACGGTTGGATCACCAGCTGAACTGGACTGACGTTTGGAATAAAAAATCATACGCTATCCAGTAATGTACAAGGTTTTACTTTCTGGTTTCATCTCTTGTTTAATCCTGTCGATTTCTGACATTTCTGCCACTGCATCAGGTTCTGCGCGTTATAACTGTTCACGAAGAGTGATGTATCACTTATAATCATATTTTTATTTCGTAGCCTATTCAACCAAAAAGGCTGATCGTCCATGCGGACGACAAAAATTTACATATCATGACATTGACGGATATATAGATATTTACAAATTAGTTAGGTATATAAGCCTTTTAAAAGAATAAATCACGTAAAACATAAAATGTATGAATTCGGTTTGTTATTTGTGATGTAGTAAGGAGTTACTACATAAATACATGAGGGGTGCCATTTTGGCATTTTTTTTTTTTTATTTTATTGAAATAGCCTAGACAATGGGTGTATACGGTCCAACCTACATCAACAGATCGATGTATGACACATCCATCCCCATGAGAAGTCATAAAAACAAAGCGTTGTTTGGAAGACATGTTCGAGATCCCATCGGGGGGAGCCTTAAGTAACGCTGTATGGACGAGAAAGGAGTTATTCGACCAAGTGTTACCTCCAGAATACCCCATGCAGAGCCTCGACGACGAAGACCAGTAAATCTCGCCAATCAAATCAACGGATCTCTATGCAAAGGATTCGTTTTCTGTCCATGTCATAGCCCCAATAAAACGACTGCGTAACATGATAT
>JARFOD010154286.1:0-12327 GCA_031763545.1 Mopalia muscosa | reverse complement strand
AAGCAATTGTATACCTATTTTTTATTGTTCTATAAAAGTCGCCTTCTTATTTGATTATTTGTTGCTATATTTTAAACAAATCTAAGTGTTTCTAGCAATGTACTGTACAAAATATTTGCTACTTTGATGCGCGCAGTATAAGCTGTCAGTTTAACGTATGTTTTGTCAATAAACTATATTTTAAAAAATGGCGCGCGAATCACAAAACTAGCACACTACTATACGAGACACGTGGGGTGAAAGTGAAACCAAGTGACACTGAGTGTGTCATGATTCTGTAGGGTTTGTTACGCAAATTTATTGGAATAGTGAAGTGTGTTTTTTAGCACTTGATGCACACTTTGTATTTTACATCCCTATGTCCTCTATGCTTTTATGTTTTATTTATCCTCCAGTCTGGAGTACTAAAATTTACAATTTTGATATATAGTTGAGACAGAAGCATAAATTGTATGAAATAAACTATATCCAACGCCCTAAAATATACCATGAAAACTTATCAAATCATGCAATTTAAAATTCCTGATATTGCAATGCATCTGTTTCGTTATTTATTACGGCCTTGTCATTATACTCAACGATAAATCTAAAATGATTTGATTTAGGTATCAATTTAAATAATCTTGAATGATAATCATAATATATCATCGAGCATGGTATATGTACAGAAATATGACCTTCGCTGTGATACGTCTATAGGGATATGTCAATATCTGATTACCTTATTCTCAAGCAAGTTAGGTGGACATGCCCATCCTGGGACCCGTAGGATTTTAAATCAATACATTCACCCCTTTCACAGTATATGACTACTTTTTGGTTATATTGCTGCTGACCTGAAGTGCATCACCACCCTCCTACCAAGCACACACAGCCACAAATTTGTCTTTTTTTAGTAACTATTCATGTATATGAGCATGTGCTAATATAATTGTAAAGGGACGTATACAGGGAATGGATCAGCTAGGCTGACCGAGAGTCACTGAACTTGAAAATGTTGTGAATAAGGGTTAATCACCTTCAGACTCGATGTTTAATAGCTTAGTTCCTCTGGCATCGCCAAAGTGCTTCTGTTGTGAGCTACTTCATTAGACATGACCTTAGCTACGTAATCCTTTAAACGGCACGCTTAACGGAACCATTAAGCGATTAAAATCAAACCCAGACAGCCTGGATAACCTTCTGTCTGAGTGACAACGATATTATTCACATACCACATCATGGATGTGAGGTTATACAATCTGAGTAGCCGCTTGTAGAAAATCTAACCAAGACGTTTTGTGAAGATTTTAAACTGGGTGTCCGGAATTCTCTAGATGGACAATACGTTTGATCTTTGGGTGTTATAGTACATAAATAATGTAATTCTGCTAAAAATAGTAACATTTTAACTCAATATTTCAGCATGTGATTTTTTTCAAAGGTGTACTACTTGGGGTTTGTCAATTAAAACCAACATCGTACGCTTACAGAAATAGGCCCCTAAATGTCAATTTTGGATTTATTTGAATTGCCATTAAAGGTTAATAGATTCTTTGTCTTATCCTCGTCCTGAGCACACAGAACCGTCCAGAAAAAAAACTGCTGCTTCATGGGGACAGAGAACTGTTCATTATTTTTGCCTGTAGTTCTCTATCCCTTTGGGAGTTGCAGGTCCATGGAAGATGAATCGGTGTCAGCAGAAATCTGTTCCAGTAAGGGTGCTCTTAGTAGGCATAGGGGGCAACCTGCAGGCTGTAGCTGCTTTTGATGTTTCACGTTCAAATAATCACACATTTAATTAGCATGGTAGTTATCTGTGTGATGTAGTGCTTGGCTTTATGGGTACTGTGAATTTGGTCTTTTCTTCTGGCATAGGTTTGTATTTATCTTGGTTATCTTGACTTTATGGATACTGTGAATTTAGTCCTTTCTTCTGGCATAGGTTTGTATTTATCTTGGCCATCTTGACTTCATGGGTACTGTGAATTTGGCCTTTTGGTCTGGCATAGGTTTGTATTTATCTTGGTTATCTGTAAATAAATACATGTACATGACATAGGTGTAGTTTATCTTTGAATATAAATGTCTGAGGAATTAGGCTGTCACTGGTCAATGTCGACATACACAATTTATCACAATCGCAAATTCTCGCGAAAGTTACTTTAGTTGACCAACCAAAGAGAACTCTTGTACGCCATTTAGGGCAATCGCAAAATAATTTCCGCCAGTATTTGGGGCGATGTTTGTCACAGATCAGCAAATAAAAAGGAGCGTAAAACAAGATGGCCCCGATGTATCTTAAGAGTCAATGTCTCTACGTATGAAGTAGAATCGATTCTAGATTTATCACAATCGCAAATTCTCGCAAGAGTTACTATAGTTGACGAACCAAAGACAACTCTTGTACGCCATTGAAGGCCATCGCAAAATAATTTCCGCCAGTATTTGGAGCGATGTTTGCCACAGATCAGCAAATAAAAAAGATCGTAAATGTCTCTACGGATGAAGTAGAATCGATTCTATTTTAGAATGACTTGAGCGTACAAGTTCACAGTATCCTTTACAAGCAGGAATTCCACAGAGATTAGAGCTGATAAGTGAGTTAGATGAGACCACAATGTATACTTCGGGAGCAATTCTACTGAGTTCAATAGTTCCTCTGGGTCCAAGGTTAAATAAAGAATGGAAGAACTACTAAGCTTGACAGAAAACTATTTGAAGATTTGAAAAACGCACTTTATAATGGGACACGCGCTTTGACAGGTTGTTTATCTTACGGCCTTACTGAATTGGCAGATATATTTATACATATATTTCAAATAATGTACACTGAAGCACTACGGTGAATCATTAAGAGATAAGGAAAGTCCACAATTAAGTATACAATTACCAGTAGTTGACGTCCTTTTCTGCCATCCTGGCTAGACACGCGAGCTCGGAATCAAACTTGTCTTTCTCTATGTGGGAAATAATATGATTGTCAGAAACAGAGTATCAGACTAACCCAGATAATAAAGTCACAGTTGTGGGTGATTTTTCGATAAAAATACATGGTATTGGAGGCAAGCATGATTTTTTGTCTTTCAGTTTAAAATACAAAGCTGTCATAAAGAGATTAACAAATTAATCAAAAACAATAAAACATATTTGTGAATTATTTTTCGAAAATACAATTTAATATTGTGCTAATACGGTATATCGTATCCTTCAGTTTCTATTGGTGTTTATTGGTAAAAGAAACCCAGCAAGATTGTTGTCTTAAATAATGTACTTAGGCAGGTCTGTTTTTCTAACAGTGTGTTGTCACACCTCACACGTCCTATTTTTGTCAAACTTTCTACCTTGTATCCTATGCAATTTATAAGTAGCCATTCCCAGCTGTTGTTACCGGAGGGCAGTTATAACAAAATACGAAATGCCACATGACCCAAATAACAATGACTTAAAACAATGAGGATGGCCAGAATGATAATGGGCTGTAGAGAGTGAGCAATAACATTAGTTTGTAGTGAGGCAGAATAATCTTGAATATAAACCAGGGAGCAAAACATCAAGCTAGCACACTTCTAACGAGAAACGTGGGGTGAGAGTTAAACCCCTTACGTGACACAACGATGTGTGTCATGATTCTGTACTGTTTGTCAGGTAAATTTATTACACCAGTGGAGTGTTTTTCTGACACATCACGTAGCACTAGATGAACACTTTGGAGTTTACATCACCACGTCCTCTATGCTTTTGTGGGTTATTTATTCTCCAGTCTGGAGCACTAAATTTCCCCTGAACAATTCGGATATATAGACTCGGAAGTCGTATAGATTGCATGAAACAAAGTATATTTAAGCCTTTAAACATACGTGAACAATACTCGTATTACCCAACTTTGAAAACTTGATATTGCAATGCATTTGGCGAAACACGCTCTTAAAATGTTAAAGAAATAATTGACGTAGAACTGTGAATTTCATCATGATAATTATAGTCTCTGCTGTAAAATAGTTCCAAAATAACATCAAAATCACCATGCTATTAATGTTTCTTATTACCAAACAGTGTATAACTGCGTTGGGATATTGCGATAAACGTCACCAGTTAAGGAACCTGAAATTTAATTATACTACTAACAATTACCGATTGATGCTACTGGGATGCTGCATGCAAATGTGTAAGTAATCTTGTGGAGTACAACATTGCTCCTGGGGATTGATGACCGTGCAACAGAGGCTAAATATACACAGATAATTGACTCTTTCTGTACTAGCTTCTTTTAAATACACATAAATCAATTATCTGAAATAACGTCATATCCCTAGTAGTATATGAAAATTCATACTAATTCAAAATTACTGACCCAATCCTTTGGAGAATATAGTTAACCCCATCTGAAGTTACAGCCAATATCTATTTAATACCCTGCAGTCCAAAGTGACAATCCCTACTGGAACGAAGGACAAAAAAGAGAACGCAAACTGTTGTATGTATGGAATTAATGGAGTTTGTGTTTTGTTGTATTTCCAAGCATGCTGGATTCGGGGCATGGAGGTCATGCTCTCTATATGCAATATTCATGGATTCCTGAACATAACCGCGACATAACCAATAGCACCAGGAGCACATCTTACAGTGGAACCAGGTTCATGTTCGTAGGTGTGAATTCGGAATATATTTACCCAAAATATAGACTTATGATTGTTTAATCTAAGTGCCATTTCTCCTTTAATATCATATTCAAAGACAATCGTGCTCTAGACCTATGAATCTAGTAAGCAGCGGTCTATCGAGGCTGGCCTCTACACAATCTCTTTTCGTGTATTGTGCGTAGATGAAACGGCGAAACATAAAGCCGACAAAAAAATACAACACAAAGCGTTATTTACCTACCCGTCATAATTTATTTTGAACCTCACTAAACAATTGTTTATGCAAAAATATCAAATCATGATAATATTCTATAGAAGCACATTTTTGACGTTGGAGTACTTAACATTTCAACGTTAAGTCGTTACCAAAACGTAAGCACTGTGGGTGCCGAGACGTCGTCTAACATGTTACCCTAATAACTGTTTCTATGACAGCGCGTTCTTCCAGTTGAAATTGGTTGGAGCTTAGCAAGCGTAAGAGGATCACTTGGAAGTACCCGGATGTACTTCGCACATAAACTGCGACGTTACACGATCGTCACCATCATGGCATTACATTTTATTAAATCAACTGAGATCCTTGTCTGGCACCTGTTAAAAATTCAGTTCTCAACTGTTTTGCGTCCAGACTATAATGTATTCCTCAACTCAATCTGCGTTCGTCCGGTTCAGGATCTTAGCTAGTCTAACGGTTTTAAAACCATATAATTAAATGTTATTATGATATTTAATTTAATTATATTAAATGAAATACAAATAATTCGGGCCGCATGGAATCAAACGTTTATAAAACCATAATTCTGGTGGACCGATGTTTCCATACAAGCGTCACGGGATCACTTGGAAGACCCGGATGTACTGCACACATGAACTGGGACGTTACGCGATCGTCGCCATCAAGGCATTTAATTTGTATTAAGTCAACTGAAAACATTATCTGACATGTGTTAAACAATTTAATTCCCAACTGTTTTGCGTCCAGATTAATTGAATTTCTAAACTCAACCAACGTCGTCTTAAGCCCTTTTAAATTGCCTTGATATATTCGCCGGTAAATAGGTTTC
The DNA here is from genome assembly GCA_031763545.1 of Mopalia muscosa. Lineage (NCBI taxonomy): Eukaryota > Metazoa > Mollusca > Polyplacophora > Chitonida > Mopaliidae > Mopalia > Mopalia muscosa. Next base: position 6,641 of record JARFOD010154286.1, on the reverse strand, counting down.
TGGCGAGGAAACTTGTCGACTATGGTGCACATTAATACGCTTATCTAGCCGTGGGTAGTGATGATATCAGAATAACGAGAATCACGCGTGGTTAGGGAGATTTTTCACAGGATAGCTTAAACTATCGAACACCAAGGCGCCGGTCTCTAAAGTCAAAAAACGACGACAATTGAAATCCTGATCTCTAAATCAACAAGGAGTTCCCGATTATGCGCGTTCGAAACATTTATCAACAATCAATGACATGTAACTTTTCTGAATGATATATTAAGTGTGAGAATTATTAACTTGAGACGATCCTGTTTATCTGTGTAGAAGTAAAACACACCACGTATTTTGGAACATGCTAATGTGCAGTCATTAACCCAGAGACTTAGATTAATTCGTGTGTCTTTAGGTAAAAGGATTACAGTTTCTACCAATGATGTATTAATCGCTAATCCAACCTGTAAGAATACAATACGGATAAACGAACTCGGAAACCAGGATGACCTAAATATTTTCCTCGGGTAACGTAGTGGAGTCAGTTACTCCTTCTTAAAATGCTCTCTTAGTAAAATAATGGAACCCTTAACGGTTCCTCTGTCTTGGCTCGGGTGGAACACTTTATGGTTCTGTAGTTATGGAACTATTATTGTCGTTACGGTTTCATCGTATATAACCGTCCTCTCTTCTAAAGAATCCTTAAAGCCCCTCGAAGAGTACGATATCTTTTGAATAGAGAAACAAGTATTAACCAATGGCCACAACAAAATGTACGTACTACATTGTGGCAAAATAAACAAAAGTCAAAATTGATGTATCATCTAAATGCACTGCTTACTGATTGATACATAGGCATTAGGAAAGAAAGGTGGTAGTGACCACGATTCTGACTGACTTTGAAAATGAAGTCCAAACATATTTAACAAATTTGAAGTGCGACGGAGTTGTCCTCACTTTAGTCAGCAATATTATCTGTTTTACTCTCTATGAAGTTTTCGGAGTAAGAGGTCATGATGAGCATAGAAAACTTGTAACAAAATTTTTGTATAGTAAGATAGCAAACAAGGGACAGGAATGACCGAGATGAATTTCGCCAGACATCGGCTTGTCGGTGCTCTCAACTGACAGATACGGCTCTTGTTACCGCGTCATTTTTTTTTTTTTTTTTTTTACAAATTCCCTTTAATGAGACACCAATCCTGAAGACATTGACTAGATTCAAATTGTAGCATAGATACTTTCTGACTCTCGGGAGAGAGAATCGATTACGAGAACATATGAAGGAAGCGCTTTCTTCAGCAGAATTACCATTCGTATGTAAGTTAGTTGGTTAATTTGACCACCGATGAGTATCGACTTCCAGAAAAATCATACAAAGAAACAATCAAAGCTATGGGCACTGTTTAATGAACCAAGAAATAAGCAGAAATGGGTAAAAGTAGAGGTGTAAAATCTGTTTACCTTTCGGGAGGTTGCCGGAAATATATACAGTGTATTGTTTACTAAAAACCAACACAAATTTACTTAACGATGATGAGGTGCATTGTAAATTACTAATGACTAATTTTGTCTTGTGGTGCGGCTTTTCACATTGTACATGTTTTGTATATTGGACACACATGCAATCTATGTCTGTGACATCTTTAACTAAAACATTTTTTCTCCAGACCAGTAGTTAATAAATCAGGAAGACGATCAGTTGTCAGTCAGTTAAATGGTAAACTAGACCAGAACATCAGAACCACGCTCGTTTTCTCTTTAAAACGCAATGCAGTACTATAATGGTTACACGTTTTTAAGGCACTTAACACTATGATCACTTTGTGGATGTGTCAGATTTTGATGGATCTCTCTTACAGCTTCTTGACATGCATTGATTGTCTCTTAATGTTCCCGTCGTTTATCGTGGCTTACAATTTACTGTTTCGGTATAGGTGTATGTTTTGATCGATTTTCTTATAATGTGTAACTTCTAATGATTATTACGGATAATCTTCCAAAGTATTAGGTAATTTTCTTTTATAAAATCAGTTAGGTCATATACACCGACATTTAAATCCCTTCTTGTTGTGGTTTGCGTGGAAGTCTAAAGTTACCCGACTGCACAACTGTCCATTCTTCCAAGTTCTTACGGTTGATTCCAGCAGGTAGTTTGTTCTGCTGTAGTAAGAAAATAGTGTGGTGCAGAGCTGAATGAAAACAGCATCTATTATGTCAACACATACGGCGCTTAAAACGAGGTCTTAACGTTTCTACGAAGATCGACGGAGTGTTGTTGATATTTTATACCGTTGTTGAAAGAATTGCTTTTGAGAATGTTTCGTGAGCCAAGTTGTGCAACTATAACATAAATGATGTGTTGATTGATTTATTGTTCGGTGTTAAATACGAAAATGCTATCAAACATTAATTGACACAGGCACAACGTAACATGTGACTTGTTAAGGTATGTTGGCAAATTAATCTTCCTCCAGTGCAAATCAAAACGGCACTGCTATGTTCGCATACGTTGCGGACTATTAATGCTTATCTTTATAACAGTGCATTCACCAAATAGTGGAAAATTGCCAACGTTAGATCTGTGTTTAAATCTGGTGTGCTTGCTTCAGTAAACAATTATAGGCCTATTACACACCCTAGCTGTGTTAGTAAAATATGTACGAGAGGATTGTTTTCAAATCGGTTTTCGCCCATGTGCGTGAGTGTATATCACCCCACCAAGACGGATTTGTACCATACAGCTCAACTGCGATGCAATTACTAGATATCTACTTCGGCATTATAAAAGCACTAGACCAGGGGAAGGAAGTAATGTTTATTTTCTTCGATATTTGCAAGGCTTTTGGGTCTGGCATTGCAGTCTATTGGCAAAGCTTCGTTTCTGGATTACTTCTGGTAAACTTTTGGATTGGTTCTTAAGCTATTTATCTCAGTCCACAGAGATTTGTAATGAGCGGTTTTGAATCATAGCTACGCGATGTTACATCAGGGGTACCTCAGGGATCAGTTTTAGGCCTCTGATGTTCCTTCTGTACATCAACGCCCTACCTGGCCCGCAGCTTTGGCTTAGATGTAGCGTGTGAGCTTACTAAACTGAAGCTCCTTCTATGTGCCGGATCGCGTCCGTCTGTCGACCATCAGGTATATGAGCGAGTCACATGTTACGTCTCCGGCAATCACGGTTTTAATTAGGTTTTCTCCCAATTTGCAACCATAATAAGACTAGGTGCAGTTTTAAGTGGACAAATCGTCGTCATACAAGTGAAATACCCTTGAGTACGGCGTTAAACCCCAATCAAACAAACAAACAATCAACGACACACCAAACAATTTAGTATTAATATTTGGTTATTCGCCGATAATACATGTTTATATGTATCCCAGACGATACTCTTCAGCAACGTATCATTAATTCCATTGCGGGTGACCTACTGTCACTTTTAAACTGGTCCAAACGTTGGATTGTGACATTAGACGCTGAAAAAACAAAGCATTTATTTGCTCTCGTCAAAGACAGTTACCAGCAGCAAAGCCAATTAACTTTCTTGGTTGAATACCTTACAATCGCATGACGAATGGAAAAACCACATTGCTATTTGAATAACAAGTTCGATTAAAACAATATCTATGTTCCGTGAACTGAAATATCGCAAATGTCTCGAAATCATGTATAAATCTTTCATTCAATCGTCTCTCGAATATGCGGACGTAGGTTGGGACAATATTACTGAAGAACAATGTGCACCAGTTAGTTACCCCAAAAAGATTGTCTGCGAGCTTTTACAGGCCTAACTAAAAGTGTTCAGCTACCGTATTGTATGTAGAGTCTGGTTTCGTTGAGCTACACAGGGTCGTCGTCTTCGCAGCCTAAATCAATTCCACAAAATATAACGAAATTAACTCTAGTCTAACAGACTGACCGATCGAGTTGCTTCCCGAAACCCATACCCTACACGCTTTCATATTGATTTTATTACGTATAGGTTAAATATGTGACGTTACGTATAAATGGTGTTTCCCATCTATATTCTGCCATTGGAATTCACTGCCAGATAACGTAACAGAATAGAATGTATAAAAGAATAAAATATACAATCTTTGTGTTAAGATTAAAAAATGCTTGCAGTTGTTTAAACAGGGATTTATTTTACTATAACACTAGTAACTCACCCAGCAGTACATGTGGCGAATCAATGGAAAGTGCCGAACACTATTTTCTGATATGTAGTTAGTACAACTGGCTGTGTCAGTGATTATTTACATGTTTATTAGACAATGAAAATTTCGACATTCCCTACACTTCTCTGCTGACGTACGGTGAATCAGATATAATGCTAATTTAAACGAAGTAATTGTTTCAGTGGTCTGCAGTTTAATTACTTATAGCTTGCGTTTTACCTAATCATACGATCTGTATGCTGATAAGTTATAGCTATTATAATTCAAGTTTTATCAGCTATGCATTTAGCATGATTTTATAACCCGCATGATCCGATCGATCGACCACGAAAAGCAAATTTTATTTGATAATAATATATCCTTGAGCATGGTTTAAAACAGAAATATGACCTCCGCTGCGATAGGTTTACTGGGATATGTCAATATCTAATTCACTTATCTCCATATCTCAAACAAGCAAGGTGGACATGTCCATCGTGGGACCCGTGGAGTTTTAAATCAATACATTCACAGTATGGGACTATTTTTCGGTTATATTGTTACTGACCTGAAGTGCGTCGCCGCCCTCGTATCAAGCACACACTGCCAATATTTTGTCATTCGTGATTATGCATGTATACGAGCATGTGCTTGTAGAATTGTAAAGGCAGGTACACAGGAAATGGACCAACTAGGTTGACCGAGAGTCACTGAACTTTAAAATGTTGTGAATAAGGGTTAATCACCTTCAGACTCAATGTTTAATAGCTTAGTTCCTCTGGCATCGCCAAAGTGCTTCTGTTGTGAGCTACTTCAATAGACATCACCTTAGCCACGGAATCCCTTAAACCATAAAGCTGTTAAAATCCAAACCAGACAGGCGGGATAACCTTCTGTCTGAGTGACAACGATATTATTCACATACCTTACAAATGTGAGGTTAGACAATCTGACTAGCCACTTTTAACCAATCTAATCAAGGTATTTTGTTAAGATTAAACAAACTTTATTTAACTCAGTATTTGAACTTGTGATTTTTTCAAAGGTGTACTGCTTGGTAGGTGTCAATTAAAACCACCATTGTACACTAACAGATACAAGATTCTTGGGGTGACGGTTTGAAATAAGACTGGCACAGATCAATGTGGACATGCATAATTAATCACGATCGTATTCTCGCGAGAGTTACTAAAGTGGACAACACTAAGACAAGTCTTGTGCGTCAGGCTATCGCATCAATATTTGGAGTGCGTTTGCCACAGATCAGAAAAAATAAAAAATAAGTGCAAAACAAGATGACAGGGGTGTACATTAGAATGAATGTCCCTACGGAAGAAGAAGAATTGATTCTATTTTAGAATGACTTCATGGTACAAGTTCACATTATCCTTTGAAAGCAACTCTTCTACAGAGATTAGAGCTGATAAGTAAACTAGATCAGACCACAATGTACAATTTGGGAAGAATTCTACTGACAGTTCAATAGTTCCCTAGATTCCAAGGTTAAACTCCTAACGATGGAACTTGTTACCTGTATGGATAATCCACAAAACACAAAATCAGATTGAACTGCCAGAGGATAGCATCAAGGTGGCATGTATTTGGTGTGTTAGTGGTAAAGATACGAACAACACACTGCTAGAATTATAGAGTGGATCTCTCTTTGACAGGTTGTTTATGTTACTGCCTTACTGATTTAGCTGATATATATATATTGCAATGTATACAGAATCAATACAGTGAATCATTAGAAGACGAGGAAAGTCCACAATTAAGTATACAATTACCAATAGTTCACGTACTTTTCTGTCATCCTAGCCAGACATCCGAGCTCGAGTCAAAATTTTCGTTCTCTTCGTGAAAAATAATATGATTCTCACAACCAGATTGTCAGACTAACCGCGACAATAAAACAAATTCGTTGGTAGTTTTAAATACATATCTGTCAGAATCAGCGTAACAAGTTAAACAAAAACAATAACACATATTTGTGGATTATTTCTAGATAAAACTACAAGCCTATATAGTAGTGCCTGTGTCATTACGGTCTATCATATGGGGATCCTTGAGTTTCTGTTGGTGTTTACTGGTCATAGAAACCCAGCAAGATTGTTGTCTTAAATAATGCACCTAGGCAGGTCTGTTTTTGTGACAGTGTGTTTTCTCACACCTCCTGTTTTTGTCAGACTATAAACCTTGCATCCTGTGCAATTTATAAGTAGCCAATCCAGCTGTTGTTACCGGAGGGCAGTTGTTAGAAGACACAAAATACCACATGACCCAAATGAGAGGATGGTCAGTGAAAATGGGCCTTAGAAAGTGACCAGTAATGTAACGCATAATAGTCTTGAGTATAATCAAGTGCGCGAAACATCAAACAAGCACACTACTTACGAGAAACGTGGGATGAGAATGGTTTCGTGATTGATTGATTGATTATTGTTTTACGCCACATTCAGCGGTATTTCAGCTACGCTGTGGCGAGAACACATTCACAA
>JARFOD010154275.1:0-12327 GCA_031763545.1 Mopalia muscosa | reverse complement strand
AAGTTGCAAATCGTTCAGTGAATATTGGACTATTTTTATATGTTTTCTAGGTATGAACCATTTGGGAAGACCTTTAAAAAAAAATAGACTTTGTTTTACATGATAGAATATTACAGACAGACACAAAGGAAGAATAAATAAATGTGAAATACATGGTAAAAATGTCCATTCAAATCAAATCACATCTGATGATACTTATTAAACTTCATTATCAGTCAGCTTGACATTAAGTTGGCTGCATGAGAACGCTTATAATGAGATATTGTTCTGACGTTACCAATTTATGTCAACCTGTCTGACATCTTGTTTATTCAACCTCAAACACTTAGTTCAACTTATTTGTTTGTTGGGTTTTTGTTAAATTTTAATGCAATTATACTTAAATTTCTGCATAGGGTTAGGAGGAAGATTCCTGTTGCCCTGTTGCTCTTAGAGCTAAGGAACAACAAGAAGTTTATCTGTTTGTGAGGTTTTTGTATTGTATCCCGTCTTGTCTTTGTTTGTTGCCAGTGTTGTTGGGGGTGGTTTCCTTCAACCATTGGGCTGGCATGTCGTCGTGTGAGTGAAATAAGCCGAAGTACGGTGTTTTAGAGCCAATCAAACAAACAGACTTAATGGGTTGTGTTTGAGTGTTCATTAAATGTCATCCCATAAGAGAAATACCACTGAGAACTGCGTAAAGCTAGAGTCAATCAATGAACCTTCTTTTTATTTCAGTCTGCCTCAGAACCACTATGGGATGTTCATGAAAACAATCATATCCAGATGAGGAGTAAGCTCCCCTTGTGGATCGCTTGGAATCTACTTGTGAAGACATCATGTGGCTTTTCCTCCTGGCTCAACCACTTCTGGAAAAGAACCAACTGTACCAGACAAGCTTCTCTAATGTTTCAGAGTCATACAATGTGTCTCTGGCTATCACAACTGCAAAACTTTACAAAGTCTTATTGGTAACTTTGTGACACATATCAAGCAACTGGTGAACTGTTATCTCTGGCTGTTATTCTATTTTCTTTATTCAATTTCTATGGCCTACTACTTCAATGTACCCTCTGACAACCATGTAGCTCAGCCAATCGCATAATTGGTTTTTACAAGCTTTCTATCATATTAAAGCAAGAAATCTGGTGAACTGAACAATGTGTCTCCTTATAAGTGAAATATCCTTGTGTATGACATTAAAACCAAATCAAACAATCGAACAAACACAGGAGTCTACCAGTGAATGTCTGTATATAAAGGAGCAGACCAGTCAATGTTAAGTCATTTTAACAAGCCTTTGATCCTTTTTTAGAACTGAGACAGATAAAGATGTGTACAATGTGACATGATTATACAGGTAAATAAATCTTGGGTCGATATTGAACACAAATCAAACAATCATTTGAGCATGGCACCAAATTTATTTCTATTTTTCTATTTAAATCTTTTTAAATTATAAAATTGTACACCCATCGAAATCTACTTAATCCGGAGCCTTATCATTAAGCAGAGTTACCTGTCCACTTTGGGTAGCGTGTGTGGTTGGAGGGAGCTAAAGAAAACAGGAAGCAGATCTGTTTGTGGTGTCTATGTATTGTCCTGTTTCTGTACTCTGATGACTTTGTTTGTTTGTTGCCAGTGGTGTCAGGGTCGTTTGCGTGATCCCTTTGGCTGGCAGGCCACCATGTGAGTGAAATAACCTTAAGTACGGTGTTAAGCCCCAAACAAACAAACTTTTGGGTAGAGATTGGGGGGGGGGGGATTTATGTTACATTCTAATATTAAGATGAGTAAAAGAATTTAAATACTCAGAAATGAAATTACTTCCTTGCATTATATTTATTTTGCTTACATGATGAAACAATATGTTCATAATATTTCTGATATCAATTATTATAAATTGATTTGAACAATAAACAATATGTTTACAATATTTTTGACAATAGTAATCAAAGAAATTGATTATCCCTGAACTACGTCGTTAACCATGCTTTTGTGAGGAACTCAATATTTTTGAAATCTCTAAATATTTTGTTACATAACTTGTTATAGTGAAAAATGATAAAATTGGAATGACTTTAGAAGTTCATTTTTGATTGTACAAAACTGCTATCAATTGTATCTGTATGTTATTTTCTGTCATTTTTTATCTTAATATTTTATAACTGCTAATGGCATGCATATTGTATACATTCTTTTGCTAGTAATATCAAATCCGTCCTTACTATTGATCTGTGATGAAAGTGTATGCTACTTAAATATGTACTCTGGTTGGAAGTTGCTCTTCTCCAGTGCTTTTTGGCCCTAATGGCAAGATTAAGCTAAGTTTGTGTCTCCTACACTTGGTCGTTTTCGCCATGTTTCCCCTCCCTTGAATTGAGCATTACCCATTACCTTGTGCGCAATACAAAGCCGGTTCGCTGTGTTGTCTCAAACAGAAATTTGCTCAGCTCTGACTTTTTGCAGCACATTTGCCTCCCCTGATTGTGTTATCGGATTGGTGGGAGGTTCTTCTTCCTGCCTGGTGGCTCTGACCCAAGAGCTACATGTACCACAGAGGCAGTTGTTTTGTATAGTAAATCTGTTCTTCTAGCAATATTGTCTGCCCTGCTTTATTTCATCTGAAGACAGTAACTCAAATTTTGAGATTTTCTCTCGATAAACCCACTGCATGCCCTAGACTGCAATTCAATGAAATAACCTCTTAAGACTAGACTACTGACTTTTTTAGGCTCCTATGTTGTTTTCAAAAGACTAAAAAACAAAAAAAAAACAACAGGATTTAAACCCAGGAGACGATCAGGTATATAAAGGAGTAAAAAACTTGGGCTTTGGCAAATGTGGTTTATATGAGGTTGTCCTCTGTTTTCCATTATATTGAAGCAAGGAAGTGGACAATCCATCATCATATAAGTGAAATACCCTTGAGCTTGACGTTAAACCCCAATCAATGAAAGAAACAGTCCTAGAAGGCCCTCTGGCTGTATCCCCTGTTACCCATTGGGCAACTGGCTTAGTGCTCAAAAATCTTTTTTCGGCATATAAATAGGTAAAGAGGGGGGGCCTCTGTAGTGTAAGAGAACCCCCTTAAGAAGAAAACACCTGAGCCAGTATGTTTAGCCTACTAAACTCTGCATATTAATGTATATACAATTTATTCCAAACATTTTGTACAAAATCATTTAAATTGAATTATATTGTAAATAAACTTTATGTGTGTAAATGTATGTGATAATTATATATAATGCATCACTTTCAAATCCTTAAGATTTCAATTCAAAATTTTCTGTGGATGAGTGGAAGAGAGTTTCTTGTTGCACATTAGTGCTCTCTGAGCTAAACGACAACATTGAAGCTGGACAATTTGTGATGTCTTTAAATTATGTTCTGGATTTGTCCTGTCTTCTTTTGTTTGTTGCCTGTGATGTTAAAGATGGTTTCCTTCTCCTATGGGCTGGCATATATGTTTATTGTTTATTGTTTGGTGCCAGTTTAAAGCAAGGTTTCTCTAACCTTATTAGCCTGGCATGACACAAAACCCTTAATCAAAGACACACACTTTACCTCCAAAGTATTTTTTACATAAGTTCTGTAAGTGAGTCCCTCAGCTACAATGTTAAATACTTTCTGTACCTTCCAATTCATCACTTCAGTTTCATAACAGGGAGCTTCCTGTTGCCTTAGTGCTGTCAGATGTAAAGGGTAAGTCAAAGCCGATCTGTTAATGATGTATTTGATGTGCGTCTTGTGATTATCTGGCGATTATCTGGCGTGCCATCATATGTGGGAATAGCCATGAGTATGGCGTAAAACCGTAGGCTTTAGCTCTTCTCATTTCAAATGTACTATTCCACACGGCATGAATAAACTGAAATAAACTTTGCTTGGAATAGAATATCTAAAATGATGAGCAATTCTTTAAGTTCTCTTGTCCTTTTTTTGTGATTGTTTGTTGCTGGGGATTTCTATGCTGCCAGACTTTAGGGTGGCATATGAGTGAAATAGCTTGAAATACAGCTGGGTTCAAGTCCCATATAAACAAATATATATTTTAGAGCTTATTCCCTCTGGGGATGTTGAGATATTTTAAAAATGAACGATCATCTTAGGTTGTGTATCGCTTGGGTCTTAATCACCGGTTGTTATGGTAACCTGTACACTATTCAATACAATGTATTATGTATTTAAAAAATTGTGAGCATTTGACACAACCATTGCATGTATAAATATAAGATATTTGACATTAAACAAGAAATGTGGGCCTTGGTGTGCTCTAAATTGTTTTTTTGGAAACCGTCCATTTTATGTTATAGTGCTAGGTGTTATGTTTATATGTATTTTGTATCTAGTAATCTGATTTAAAAATAGTGACTTCATCCATGTTTGTTTTGTTCTGATTATAAACTTTGTCGGCGAACATTTTCCCTGGGCAAGGGCGAAAAGATCATCTCATTGAGCCTCTTCCTTCCCTATCTTGCCTTAATAGATTGAAAATCCTGAGTTAAATAGAGTGTACAACAGCTACTTTTGGATGACCTCTTTTTACTGAGGCCGTGGCTTAGTGATAGCGCATGCGCTTCCTAGCCGTACTCCAATTGCCGTTCACGGGATCGAGTACGTCTGTCGATCATCGGGTATATGAGTGAGTCACAGGATGTGGCTACGGCGATCGCGGGGGTTGTTTTTACAAGGTTGGCTCCCAGTTTTCAACCGTAACAAGGACAAGAACAGTGTGAAGCGGAAAATCCGTCTTCATATAAGTGAAATACGCCTAAGTACGACGTTAAACCCCAATCAAACAAACAAATCTTTTTACTGCACCAAATCAGAGTGAGGGCACACACGACACGTGGCGATTGACCCAGCGATCCGGAGTAGTTTTACCTTTAAAAAAAAGATTTGACAATATGGCATTATTAAAACGGAAATATATTTACTCATCAAAAAAAGATTTAGACATAACTTCGATGGAAGAACACGAGTATTTGGAAAATAATTTCGCTGAGACTTCATTCGTGGAAGTTGCCAGTTTGTGTGGCGTGTAAAGAGAACTGTTACTCGTTGATTTGCGCGACTGTAGTCGCTTGTATGAACACGCTTGCATGAACACACTCGCTAGCGATTAAAAATCGGCCGATATTATCAAACATGTTTGATCGAAGCGACTGGACGGGCTTCGGCGATCATAATCGCTGTCACTGGTCTGAACACGTGGCGAATTTTTCAGCGATTGCTACAATCGCCGCGATCGAGTGTCTATAATCGCCCGTGTGTCCCCCGCATAACCTCCACAAATGAAGTCTGGGCGAAATTATTTTCTAAATACTTCTGTTCTCCCATCGGAGTCTACGTCTTAATCTCTTTTGATGAGTAAATATATTTCCGTTTTAACCTAGCCATATTAGACAAATGACGTGACTACATGATGTTGCATTTTTATGGTAAACAATACTCCGGATCGCTGGGTTAATCGCCGGCCGAAAAGTCAACCGAAAACATTCGCTAGGGAATTTGCTGGTGATCAGATCGCCGCGATCGGGCGATGATATTCGCTCGTGTGTCCCCCGCATTAATCCTATCAACGTGTCTGGACATCATCACAGACACACTAGTTGACAGTCGCACCGTGCTTGTTTGTCGTGTAAACGACTTTCTGCTTGACTTCTTGTGCCCACAATGGTCCAATCGAACTTTTGCAGTGATTTGCAACAAGGGTAAAAATGTGAAAGTCTCGTGTAACTCATTTTGATCCTTGCAATGGGAAAATGGTGGAGTTGAATAGACCAAACCCTTTTGATAAAAGGTTTTAACATTTCAGCATTCGGTATAGTGTATTGCAGAATTGGGGACCCTTTGGGTATTTTTTTAGCTGCGACTGAGCAGCTCTATAACTCACTCTGTCTGTCGGTCTGTTGGTCGGTCCAACTTTACCTCATGGCGACGTGAACAGGATAGAAGATTTCAAATTTGTAATGCAGCTTAATATGATGCTAAACTACACTCCTATTGAAAATGGGATCATTCCGAACAAATTTCAGGTTCCCATGGCAACAAATATGTCCGCATCTGTCACTTTTTTTGGCATGACGATGTGGACAGGATAGAAGCCAACCCGCATAAGATAGAGAGTTCAAATTTCGAATGCACCTTAATATGATGCTAAACTAAATCCTATTGAAAATGTTATCATTCTGAACAAATTTTGGGTTTCCATGGCAAATATGTCCTCATCTGTGACTTTTTTTTGACATAAGGATGTGGACAGGTTAGAAGCCAAATCGCTTAAGATATAGAGAGTTCAAATTTGCAATGCAACTTAATATCATGCTAAACTAAACTCCTATTGAACCGAACAAATTTCAGGTTTCCATGACAACAAATATGTCCACATCTGTCACCTTTTTTTACATGACCATGTGGACAGGATAGAAGCCAAACCGCTTAAGATAGAGACTTCAAATTTGGAATGCAGCTTAATATAATGCTAAACTAAACTCCTATTGAAAATGGTATCATTCTGAAAAATTTCAGGTTTTCATGGTAACAAATATGTCCGCATCTGTCACAGTAGAGAATAAATTCACAGATTAACTTTAAACTTTGAAGACAGCTTCCTGCTTTTAAGAAAATGGATCAGACTGAATTTCACCAAATTCCATAAAACAAGATGGCCGCAATTGCATTATTTTACAATGTTCATAACCAATATATGTTGTGAACACTCTAACTCTTTAACAAATTCACAGATTAATGTGAAACTTGAAATATAGTCACATCTTATTAAGACAGCAGATGGGATTGAATTTCATCAAATTCCGTAAAACAAAATGGCCGCCAATGCATGATTTTACCATATTCAACCCTATGTGTTCTGAGCAAATATGGCCGACATTGCATGTCACCCCGAAAAGGTGATCAATACCATCACTTTTACTCTTTGGTTCTTTGAAGAAAAAAATAGTTCTCAAATAAAATTGGGAAAAGGTGATATGACTGGGATTATGAGCATATATTTTCAATAAAGCTTCTAGTGCTAGATCTGCTAGCTACTCAGCTTGTTTTAAATTAAATAAAGTGTACTGTGTAATTCACAAAATTTAAATTAAGGTTATGGGGAACTTGGGGTTCTTCAAATAAGAATATACAGATTTTTTAGAAGAGGGTATGTTCCGCATAGATCGGTCTCAGTTGATGCTACGGTCGCCTGGCTTGTGTAAGTGTTGATGCATTACGTAAATAAACTCGATTATGGAGTAGTTTAATGAAACTTAAAAAATAATTTTTTGTTGTTCTACATTTTTGCTGTATATTGTAACAAGCTTTCGAAGAATAACTTACTTCATCGTCAGGTATATGGCATTGTCACCCTTTAACTTCTGACATAAACTCCTGTAATACAGTCATTCTTTGGTCAGTTACTCTGTTGTGTTTCACTCCAGCAATTGTGTTACCTATTGTTCCCTAATGTGAGTCATAAACCTTGTTATATTGTTCTTTGTACATGATTTGACTGGTGTAACTCTTTTTGCAAATGCCATATACCTGACGATGAAGTAAGTTATTCTTCGCTAGCTTGGTACAATATACAGCTAAAATGTATAAAGTTGCGTTACTTCTCATTCCTTTATTATGTAAATTAGCACAGGAAATTATAGCCTTATAAATAAGACCTAGATATTACACATTTATATGTAATATCTAGGTCTAAGGAAATTACAACGTTTATATGTAATATCAAGGTCTAAGGAAATGACAACGTTTATATGTAATATCTAGGTCTAAGGAAATTACAACGTTTATATGTAATATCAAGGTCTAAGGAAATGACAACATTTATATGTGATATCTAGGTCTAAGGAAATTACAACGTTTATATGTAATATCTAGGTCTAAGGCAATTACAACGTTTATATGTAATATCTAGGTCTAAGGCAATTACAACGTTTATATGTAATATCTAGGTCTAAGGAAATGACAACGTTTATATGTAATATCTAGGTCTAAGGAAATGACAACGTTTATATGTAATATCTAGGTCTAAGGAAATTACAACGTTTATATGTAATATCTAGGTCTAAGGAAATTACAACGTTTATATGTGATATCTAGGTCTAGGGAAATTACAACGTTTAAATACCATTAGACCTAAGATTGTAAATACCTTGAAAATTGAATGAGACTTTTCCGGGTCTTGATTGCCAAAATGTACATGGTATTTGTATTTATTGTTTCCAGCAACTTGACCTTCCGTTCAGCCCGTGGCTGAGTGGTCTTGGTGGCCAGCATTAACTGCTGGCGAATATGGCTGTCAAAATATGGTTCGTTGGTTCGATTCCCAAACGGGAGTAGATGTGCTGCGATCTCCCACGATTTGTCACGATCTGAGGCGCTCTGTCTTCGTCAATGGTTGTGGGTTATAGTGTTCACTCTTTAGAAGTTCGAGAAATAAAGGCCCAAGGTCAGTCGTCCTGTATATATATCAAATCGTGATCACTGTAAATCCTCATCGTCAAAGACATCGCGACCATAATCGCATCCTTTCGAAAGGAGCGCATAGGTCGTGATGAACGTATCGGAAAGTATCCTAACGTATCTACACGTACTCGATTGTCCCAAATCGGCGACTCTGATCGAGATGATCGTGTCTCGTCGAGACCCAATCGTGTACTCAATCGGGACAATCCTATCGCGGAACGTTTACAGATAGTATCTGAAGGGAGACCAGGCCGGGACAATCGTGACCATTTTGCATGCAAGCGCACCAACTCTTACCAGACCGTATCGCCACCTATCAGAACCGGACATGCCAGAGAAGTTTCACGATCAACTACGGATGACCAATCGTCGCCTTCATAACGGATCGCACGACAGTAGGAAAACTACCATAAGAGAGCGATATCCCCAAAGTACGAAAACACTGCTAATACGATGAATAGAGGGTACATAGTTAGGTATATTAACGTTAAAGGGAAAGGCAACTGTTGTTCGACCTCAATTCATTATTTTTATTACATATATTTTCAAAGACAAACACCTGTATTGCATTTGCATTCTAGTAAGCATATACGTTAATTATATAATTTAAAAGGCGGGACTGACGGCATCTATACGTATGGTTATCTTGGAAAATATGCAATAAAAATAATAAGTTTAGGTCGAAAAAACTTTCCTCTTTCCCTTTTAATCATAGCTCCATGGTTTACATGACGGAGACTGTTGTTGAAACGGTTTTTTAAAAATTGGTCGGGAATCTCAGGTTGAAAATCTTTATAATAAACTCTTTGCAACTGTTTAAGAGGAAATCTTGTTTTACTTGGTAATTTGATTAAAAGTAATACTTTGGTATGAGTGCGTTGATTTCTTATAAATTATTCCTATCTGATAACAGGTTAAATCAATAAGCCTGGATTCGAGGCTCACCTTTAACCTGATGTGACGTCATCGAATCCAGGATTTATTATATCAGCGCTTGGAACAACTGGGACAAGAAAACCGAAAAATGAACTATTTATAAAGAAGTTTGTGAGACCCTTTGAATAAAATATATATTTTTATTTTATAGAAACAAAATTTAGCTTGCTTCCACCAGGATTCAAATTCCGGTCCCCAGCTGTAGCGCCATTTCGAATTCTTATAGTGAGGAGTTGAAGATAATGTTTAGATGACATGTGCAGATTTAAATAGTCAAAATGTAGACGTGAAGAATCAGAGTGACTTTGGATTATTTGATGGATCGATCGGTCGGTCGATCGATTGACATTAAACTCTAATCAAACAAACAACCCCACTTCTAAAATAAAATCGAGTAAACTTCCTACGCTATTGTCTCCAAGATACAACCGGGCCATCTTACTTTGCACTTTTTTATCTGTTAATTTATTTATTTATTTATTTATTTATTCAATAAAATTCCACAATAACGTACAATAATGACCCATAAACGGAATCCATAAAACACTTTATACAACATGATTGAGATAATCGACTAGGTAATATACAATTTAAACCAATAACAATAAAGTTACAAGTTAAAAAGTACAAGTTAATCGTAGAAATGTTTGCTGGTGTGTGGCAAATGTCGCCCGATGCAAATATTGGCGGAAATTAATGCGCGATGGTCTGGCATAGCCTACGACAGGTTGTCTCGTCTACTTAAGTAACTCTCGCGACTGACATAACCACTGTGTGTTTATAAAGATCTGGGACAGAAGAACCCCCGAGTTACCCTTAGTTTGCAAAATATAGTTTGAATAAAAAGAAAATTGAGCCTTTCTAGCTCAGTCGGTTAGACAGCCGAGTTCGGATCCTGGTACAGTCAAGCGACATTTTCTTTCTCTACAATAAAAGTAGATTACTTTACTAACTGCTATACAGTTGTGGTAAGATTTATCAAACGATATAGTTGACCGCATGTATACTCTACCAAAAACCACAACATGACCTCAACGAGTCATTTTGAAAAACTCCTGGCTGGTCACTGAACAGGAGACGGCGTTACCACTAACCACAGGCCTTAACACTGAATAAATGAAAAGTTTTTTTAATAGACCTGTTAAGAATTGAAAACAGTTCATGTATTTAACCTCCGCTTTTTTATTTTTTCAATAGCTCCTGTGGTATTTCCGTTTGCTTATTTAGGAATACATTTTTTGTGTTCTTATAATATACACAGATATTGCTGATTAAAAAAAACATCAATTGTATCTTCACATTGTGGAAACTGTTACCGTGGCTGGAAAATGTAGGTGTTAGGAAAATTGCTAAAAATTCACATTTAATCTTACCTGAGTAACGCGGGTGGCCCAATCTATGGTTCGACTTCAGCGACTCTCCCCTAACTGAGATATGCATACCGTTATTACACGTGGTATCCTTGTTTAATAGCTGATATAAGGAAAACGAGTATGAAACTTCAACGGGCTTTGTTCCATGACTGTTGAAGACAACCCAATCAGTTCCATAGACGAACCGTGTTACACAGCATTATTGGCCTACTTGGATTTTGAAACGCGACCTTTCATGAAAACCCCTTATAGTAAAAACGGAGCCGGAACAGAGACGTGGAAAAAATAAATTAGTAATTGTAAATTGGTCTTTATGCAGTTTTTTTATTTGTCCCGTCCTGTCTTACATTGTGGTTTCCATGACCCTTGAATACAACAGTAAACCCCAATCAAACAAATCCTGTGTCTGTCCCGTGAGGTTTTCTATTTGTTGCCGGTGGTGACTGGGGTGGTTTCTTTCGCCAACTGAGCTGGCACGTCGCCATGTGAGTAAAATAACCTTAAGTACGGTGTTAAACCCTATTCAAACAATTTATTATTTTTTATGGCATTTTGTGCAATGCGGATACCAACTTTGTGGAAAGTTTGGACATAATTTAAAATTATTCTGGGTTTTTGATATTCGATATGCTTCTGGATTAGGTCTCTGACATTTCAACAGCACACTATATATTACATGAAATTTGGGAAAGAAAACAAACAATGAAAAAACTAATGGATTCAGGAGACTGTGCCTTACCCAAAGCGTTTGGCCCGAGGATCTGCAGATACCGCGAACTGAAATTTTATTCTTTTTGATGGCATCTTGTGCAATGCGGGTACAACTTTGTGGAAAATTTGGTCATAATTGTCCAATTATAATGGTTTTTCAATGTTCAATATGCTACAGGATTGCCTATTTTTCAAATTTCTACAGCACACTATATTATGTCACATGGCATTTGGGAAAGAAAGTGTTTCACCAAAAATTGGAGACAGAGCATATTTTATTTGATCTTTGGCAAGCTATAATGTAGTACTATGTATAGTCGTGACAATCCGAAAGGTTGATTAAACCCAGTGTTGGGTGTCTTTAAGTGCCTAAACCCGGAATTTTTAGATATTCGATATTGAATCAAATTGTGTAGCAGTTTATTATTTAAATTATATGTGGTGGTTTGTAATGACGCAACTCACAGAGGTTTGTGATCTGATTGGGTTAAGAATATTTTACTTTTCTTGTGTGAAAATGTTTTTCAATTGATACTTAATTACTTTACTAATAATTAAATCAAATTTAACTATATATAAAATAAAGATTTTTATCCTTATCAAATGCTATATTTTATTCTATCTAATTAATATAATCAGTGCAGTATTTTAGCTATACTGTCGCATTATAGTTTCTTTGTTGCTATAATTAACATTTAGATTTACCTATTTGTTTTATACATGTACATTTTGTATAGCATTTATCAAAGTTCAATGATTACATATGGATATTACACAGTGAAGCGTGAGGGGTATTTCTGCTGGGGGGGGGGGGGGGGGGGGGCGGAGAAGTACTTACAAGTTGTGTGAT
>JARFOD010154264.1:0-12328 GCA_031763545.1 Mopalia muscosa | reverse complement strand
ATATTCTGTATGTAATGATTTGTTTTGTTTATTAATTATTGTGTACAATATGAACGATCTACAAGCTGTGTACACTTTTCCACCAACTTGATATATGTTATCTACGATTATTTATGTATTAATGTATTTATGATCACCTTGGTGCCATAATATGTGGCCAGAGCGAAATAAAAAATTGAATTGAATTGGCAAGCCGTTTTTATCACTTCTACCTTTATTCTACAAATGTCGAATTAGTGTTCTTTTATTTTTCTGATGTACAATTATTTTCCACACATGTAAAAATTATTTTATAGATTTTCACTGATGTGAAAAAGGATTTCACATATGTAAAAAAATTTTTTTTTTTTTACATATGTATAATTCTTTTCGACATACCTAGAATTCTTTTCAACATATGTGAAATTATTTTTCACATAAGTGAAATAAAACACCAGACCTTAACTATTTCACATATGTGGAAAAGAATTTCACTTATGTAAATAAACTTTTATTTTAGATATGTACAAACGAGTTCCACTTATTAAAAAACTAAGAAATGATTTCGCCCAACAGCAACGGACTGTATCCAACCGTCATTTGTGCTCCTATCGTCTTGTGAAGACTTTCAAGACGACCACTACTTATAATAGTTTGTAAAATGTTTTTAGGCAATTTGAATATTTATTCATTATCAACGAGAAAACAAAAATATATAAAACAGGCAGTTAGCCTTTTCACGTGTAGTCTGTTTAATTAAGGTCATCTACTGGCAGTTTTTATACATTGTTCTTTATTTATTTCAGTTCCCGCCGCTGCATTGCCATTTTTAGCAACACCGAGCTTCGACTACGGTCCTGTCGTTCACCGCTGTGAGTTACAATCTAGCTGGGCCAGCAAAGCCACACAAGTAATATTCAATGTTATCCCTACTTTAGTCACTCTTGTTCTCGCTTCTTTGACTCTGTGGAAAATATACGTGAACAAGTGGTCAATAGGAGGCGTCCAAAGTATGGGATTCAAGCGACGCTCTGGGAATACAGCCAGACCAGGTTTTCCAGAAATAAGGGCATCAAAAGGCATCGCCACAGTGTTAACCATCTCGAGTGTGATGGTAATTTCTAACGTTTTTATTGACGAACTATCCGTTTTAAGTTCAACGATTTCCAAAATGATATGTCTTTGCATATCGAACGTTCTTTTTCAAGCTGGTCCAACTGTTCGATCATGTTTGTTTATCACAACCAGTCCAGTGTTGCGCCAAGTGCTCATGAACTGTATTTTATCGAACAATCATCCAGACACAGTTGTTCCTTCCTCGTCGAACTTTAAGATGATTCAGGGGGAAATATCTGCTCCTAAGCCGGTCTATTCCAGGGAACATCGAGTAACGATCCACGTCGAACCCCACTCCCAGAATGACGACCTTCCCACACTGGTAAGTCGTTTCAGGCGACCATCGAATGTTTCCACTGTGACTTGCGAGGTTCTGTGTGACGGAGAAAAGGAAGCCTGTACCATTTCTATTTGTGGAGACTATGCCGATTCAGTAGAAAAAGGAGGCTCGGACAGCACCGACTCTTTGCTCGTCTGTATTGGATCTACCTTCAATGGGAAGATGAACTCTTCCAACTGTTCCCTGTCGGAAATCAGCACTGAGACAATACTATCGTCCAGTTTACAACATGCTAGTTCTTACACGAGACCCAAAAATCGAACCAGTTGTGCTCACAGACTCAGTGCGGTCTCACTGAACAGTCTATCCCCATTAGATGTTCGCTACATAAGCCAGAAAGACAGGACATTAGACGCGAAAAACAAATTTCCAAATGCATCGGTTAGTATGAAAACCACTCCGCGAAAAAAGCAACAGTGTGTTCCCATCATACTTCGTGAGAAAAACATGGAAGACGAATCGGACATTCCAGCTGCGAAACTCGCTTTTTATGTTGATCCCGAGGAATCTCAAGCAAGGTCACAAGATATTCCCGGTGGGGAACCCCAAGACGAGACTCAAATAAGTCCCGCTGCGGTATCACCAGACGAATCTATTCCAGTCCCCAGCCAAGAATATGAAAATAGTTTGGGAATATAGGTTTCTCGTTTTGGTCTTTCTGTACGTTCCATCCCTTAGAGTCGAACATTCTGTTTCCTCCTTTCTTCCCAAATATTTTAAAACGGTCACCAGAACAGTCTTATCTTTGTAAAATTACCGGCAGAGAATTTACAAGAAACAATATCAATCATAGCCAAACGTATTTGTGTTGTAACGATTAATGTATATATTTATCGTGTATTCGATCTAGTGCTGTCTTAAGCTTAAAACATAACTAGCTTCATGACATATTGTTCTATCACTCACTATCATGTAAAAAACTGTTTTGAAACCAGACGAGATGTATATAAATTGTTACGGAATATTATTTTCTCGTCAGGATTTTCAATGATCTTGCTGTGAGGAATGAGTTGCGGAGGTAAATAAAATAATCAGATTTATAATAACTTTTTGTTTTCGATTTGCGCAAAAAGACCCATCAGTACAGTTGTCAGGAATAGTTGATTGTACGATCTTTAGTGATAAAGTTACTATTCACTCTGTTTTCATTTTGCGTAAAATGTTCCCACACTACAGTTGTCTCCGAAAGTCAGGAATAGTTTAGGGTACGATCTTTGGTGGTGATCAAAATTACTATTAAACTTGTTTTCATTTTGCGTAAAAAGATTTCACAGTCGAGTTGTCAGAGGAAGATAGGAAGAATTGATTGTATGAGGTTTAGAGGCTGAATCATATTAAATTTCGCAGAATGTGGGAGGATTATAACCAGTGGTATAATATTTTTGTGATTCAGCCGTAAAAGGATATAGGGAATTTCGAGAATTTTGTTTTATAACACAGATAATGCAAGGAGTTAGGCAAGATGGCATTTTATACAGTAGTCAGTCCATAACCGGTTAATAGATGACTCGTAGTCTTGTAAATAATTTGTTACATATTGGCTATTTCGTTCTGCTTCTCTTAAGTTGCCAAAATGTTGAAAAATAATGAAACTTATGAAAGATAGAAAAAAAATACACATACGCATACATCTTTCATAAAAAAGTTAGTATTTTTGTCAGTCTACGATATAACGTTCGTCACCTTGGAAACTGTGAAAAAGTAATTATCGAGAGGAAATCATCATGTAGATAGTGTAGTAGGAAATACGTATGAGTGTGAAATGTGCGTGATAAACTATATTCAATATATTGTCACCTGTCAGTCGCATGTGGCACGTTTGTGTTCACGTGATTTTTATTTTCATGAATTAAATTTCAGTTTTTATTGTGAACTTTTACATACAGAAACATCTTAGAACATGTGTTTATACCCTCGCTACGAATTAGTCAGGGGTATATTGCGCTCCAAATGTCCGTGGTTCGTCCGCCCGTCCGCTCTTACGTCCGTCAAACTTTGCTTCTCGGAGCATATCTCGATAACCATCTCGATCTATTTTTACCAAACTTTATATTTGCTTCAGTCACATATTAATGTTGTCCTTTTTTGCTATTTTCGAGTTTCCATAGCGGATACCTAATTTGAATATTACAACCTTAAAGGTCAAATGTTCATATGTACAATACATTGATCAATAAACCGAAACGTTGAGTCAAAATAATTTTAATTATCTTTCTTCGGAGTTGTTACTATACTTTACAATACATTTGGTCTCCAAAGCTTTTCTAGAAAACTGTTCAATGTTTGTTTTACCAAACTTTGTATTTCTTTCAATCAGGTACACAAGTTGTGCCTTTTGTTTGGGTTGTTTTACACAACTTTATATCTAATTCTAGATGTACCTAATTTGCATATCGTAATGTTTTAATCTAAAACTTAATATCTGACTTACTTAGGTTCCCTGAGCTTACGTCGAGAACATGTTAATATTTTTAAACCAAACTTTATATGCACCTCAATCACGTGCGTATCTGGTGACTTTTACAATGGAACATCAAATTGCTTCGACCAGGTACTTAGATTGACACATTTGCTGTTTTTACGTTTCTTGAATGCATACTTAATTTACATTTTGGGTAAATGTTAGATTTTAATCTGTGCAATATCTAGAGAACCATTCAATATGTTGTTGCCAGACTTAATATGTCCTTCGATCAGCTACTTAAGTGGAAAACACCAGTATAGCTTCATAACCAAAAGGCGAGTAGCCTTCATACAGGTATAAACATAAAATAATACATAATAGATAAAAACAGAAATTACAAACATGCTTACATTGTCTTGAGGCCCAATAGAGAAGAGTTCTTAGGTTGAGGAACAGCACGGATTGTTTATAACAATAATATCAGTGAATAGCAGATTATTTTAAACAAATGGGTTTTAAACTTAATAATTCATTATGGTTTAGTGAACGCTTTTTTATTAATGTCTTTTGTCTAACAGTAATTTCGTTATTTGGAATAACACTTTCTTAGTTTGAAAATATACTGGTTCAGAAATGTTTATGGGTTAAACAAGTCTCCGGATTATGGTTCCGATTTCCGGACGGGTTTCATCCGGCAAAACTTTCTGAAACAGAACCTGTTCAAACTAAGAATGGGTTAACACCACATGAAGCTGGTTTGCAGGACTACGTGACATGGTACAGATCCGACAAGTACTGTCAACTGGTCAGCCTTGTGCATTTTCTGATTGGGTATCAATTGTGTGACACGAATTCAATAACAATGATTGTGATAATTGGTAACACTTTGATAGCCATGTCTATGATCTATGTGTGACACGTCTCGCAAATCACCTGCTGCCTACATCCGTCTTGACGCTTGAAGGATTCTGAAGAGCGTCTGGGTGATTCTTTAAAATTGAACACTCACACAAAACACATACACCCAGTTCTTCACTGTTTATAATTTATACTACGCACAAACAACTCCATGGTCGCCATCAACCAAACTAGAGAAAAATATAACTCTCGGACAAAAATCCAAAATCAAACCCTGTAAGATCTTCCTTCAAGAGATCACCAGCTTTATCCATCTCCGTACCCACGAGATTCTGATATCGGGTTCAGTAACCCTTCTGATAAGGTAAAGACATATTAAAGAGCGAGTCCTAGAGTCCCGGGTTTCAGCACCAGCTTTGTCGCAACAAGGAATGAAGAATATTTAGATAATTACTGGTCTTTATTGATTGTATAAAAGGTCATCAAAAAAGGAGTTGTCATTATTCGGTAAAGTATAGAAAAAAATATTGTATAGTTCATAGGAAGTGTTATAATTCCGGGTAGAGTTCATTTATGAATTCAATGTAGCATTGTCCAAGTATAGTTAAGTTGAGAGGAAGAAACAGAATTCCAGACATAGACAGTTTATGTAGGCAACCTAGCAGCGGCTTGTCATAAAAGAAATGAAGAAACAATAGTACGCTCAAACTTTGTGGAAGTATTTCACTTTAATGTAGTAGTCGATGAAATTTACTTATAAATTCACTTTGATGTATATAGTAAGGGCACTTCATATCCGGCTATGCGTGCATACGTTCTGCTGAGAAATAACGCTTGAAAGAGAACTTGAATTCGATTACCAGTCACTTTTATAGGGATTTTGGCACAATAATAAATGTTCATGTCGTCTTAAATCCAGCATGATATTTAAAGTATCATTTAAGATGTCATTAATATTACATTTTCAATGGCATCAAGGCGTCAAGACCAAGAATAACTCTTCCTGAAACTAAATTTTATATGATTGAATACCTCAACAACTGACGACCTCCATGTTCTCAATATGTGTGATATTAAAAAGGCTTACTTATCTCCCTTGTGGAAAACACCTTTTACCATGACCGCATACGCTCCAAATAAAGTCCTTCTCAATTTTTGTTAGCTTTGAAGTGTTTTACAGTCCTCCACGAAAAGAGAAAACTAAAATATTTGAAAGAAAGAATGACGTTTTCTTCAGAGATTTCTACAATTTCTAGCATTAAGTATAGGTTCGGTAGTGGTGAATAGTTGGCGAAGACCATAGACCTAAGATAAGCATATTCAAATACTGTTTGCTCGGAAATGTCTATATTTAGGTTGGAAAAACAGCCGGCATCCGTATGTTTGGCTGACCAAGTTTAACACAACGAATACAAGCGAGAATTACTTTTCCTTTTCTAAGGACAAAAACTTTGTTGCTAATGGTGTTCTGGATCGCCAGAGCAGATTGTAAAACCGATGATCTACGTCCCACACATCTTCGCGAGCACAGGATAAGACATGTGTGTATAAGGGCACATAATCTTGTCCCATCTGATGAGGTTTTTCCCTAACCCCCCTCCCCCCCCCTCCCTATTCAACGACAGTAGGTCTATGGCGACCAAGGGAAAAAAATATCGAAAAGCAGTGCTCGAAATCAAGAGCAGGTTTTCGGTTCATAGTTTAAATAATATCCAAATCAAGTCGTTTTTTTCTTGGAGTCTCATTTTAAAAAATCCGATATCATTTGCAGACGGGCTGTACACAAGGTATTGAGATAAGACGGAGATGGTTTAAATAAAAAAAATGGAGTCTGAAGATCTATGGAAAGAACTATCATAACAAATACACGTGGCTATAGATCGTTGCTGATAGGCTGGGGTCCCACAATTTTTGGTGTATGCTTCCAATGGAAATTCAGCATATGAGACTCTGGCCAGAACACAAAAAAGTCATGAAATGTCGCATGGTATCTCCATAGCCTATCACATGGCATGGGTTCGAATGATGCGTCTCAAATGGCTGGCCACTGGCCACATACCAGATTTAAAATAGTCCTCGGCTAAACCTTTTATATGTTTAGCGTGTTTATTTGTAAACTTAAGTTTTTTTTATATTAAAATCTATATTTATTGACAAACGAGAACGGTATTTGCTGTAATATACGGGCTTGGTGTGCATATAGAAAATTTCTCTCATATGATGCAATACCGTACATTTTTCCACTTCAGTTTGATGTCGTGTTATAGAGTGGAGAAGGAAACTTGTTGAGTTACAACATAGAAAGAACTCCCTGATATCCCGCTTGGTATACTTTAAACATCAAGACAATTCACAAATCTCACCCTGAACGTCATGCAGCACGGTTTAATACTGTACATCGGCAACTGATTCATTCGTGATTGTCAACCATGACGTAATGTTTTCCATACAGCCTCTGGGTCAAGTACGTCACTTTTGAAAAAAAAAAAAAAAAAATTCGAATCAGTTCTAAAAAAATAAAATATTAAAATGAGCTTGAAACAAATAATATTTTTTTCCTAGCGTATTTATTCCATTTCTAGCTTCACCTTTGGTGCGTTAACTTATCATGTATATAGCCCAGCAGACGTGTGCTACCTTTGTAAAACAGACAATCACCAGATACTGTTTTGGTGGAAGGACGAGAATAAACTAACAAATTTGTTATTGTTCCGTATGTTACGAAAATAAAACCAGCCAACAAGCACGTGCATTTTCCCAGAACGAGCCAAGCCTATCCAACTAGGCACTGAATTAAGCCATAAACGAACCAACGAGAACACATCAGCCAACCACCGACTAATGTTTTGGGAGGCATCACGCATGCGTCGCAGTAATGAACCTATCAAGAGCCCCATCTCGTGCTTAGAACCAGTCAGGCATGTGATAGTCCTGGGTTATCATTTTAAACTAATTCACCGTTGCATAATCTTTATAGCGTATGTATTACGATAATAGATAAAACAACAGCCAAACATATTTTTGTAACAAATCGAGTACCGGTATGTCAATAACAATTGAGATTCGAAGACTTTCAGTAACGTCACAATAGATAAATGTGTGAGACGTCATTTAAAAGCCCTACCTCCGCGAAAGCTGGGACGTCAGCGTGGGTTATGATGTCAAATCCACCAACCAGCCACCACTTGTCACAGTTTCGATAAGAACCTGATAAAACGTGCTGTACTTTGATGCACGGTCGATTGTAACGATAGTTAACAAGCAATAGTCGGAGGCGTCGAGTCTGAACTATTATAATTCATCATCTACCAACAGACCATATCAACTGATACTAGTATTGTATTTTTCAGTACGATTATTATGTGTGGTGTATATGAAAACCATACGACGACCAACAGCCCAGTATTCGTTTAAAAATAAATGGAAAGTATGTTAGTGTATAACACAAGCCATCCTATACTGATCGTTGACATTGATTATCTGTTACCTATCACATGAACCAACGGCTACACGGATCAATCGACTGTTAAATTAATAATAAACCAGAGGGGGGTGGGGGTGGGGTGGGGGTGGGGTGTTCAGAATATGGGTTGGTTTGTGACATTTTGTAGTTTCTTTAAAGTTTGATTTCACTTTTCACATATCAGATGGTTCATCAGCCGTACCATACATTATAATACTGAGAAAAATTAGATGCTGAATTTTAATTATTAACGAGCCAGTGAAGTAAGCCAGAACATTTTCATTTCAGTCTAAACTTTCCCTGTCAAATCGGCTCATCGGCCTTGTCAATGTGACTTAAAGATAGTCACAGTGCGATAATGTTTCATGAAGATAACACAGAAGGTATGGTACAGTCGAGGGGCGAAGTCACATCTGATAAAACAGTATTGTACGCGAGGTCGTTATGCAGGAATATATGGAGATAAAGTAAAATAGATCTGATGCACGTTTTTAGTCTATTCGGATGTTTAAATAAACAGATCAGCTCGATTTTTATATCGGATTGTATCACAAGTTGTCAAAATAGGCCCTGGTAGTTGTATACTAAGATATAACATACACCACAAGGTAAGTATAACATATGACACCCGGTAAGTATGTATACCAGCAAATCAGATGATAAAAAGTGTTGTTAACTTTATACCCCTATTGTGTGGTACACCGATTCAAATTAAATGTTAACTGATATGAGTACGTTTGAATTATGTTCATTTCAACGTAGCCAGCATACACTGGCAATTTTAATAATTGTTACAATCCACAGTCAACGAAACTAGCTAATTTGAATAATTGCTTGGTAGAATTTGACTATTTTATAAATTTCTTTCCACCGTGCTGTGCGTATCCCTTTAATAGTTTTAACCAAAAGCCTCGTCCCGAGCCTTGTTCATTTTCCCTTCTTGGTAGCTCGTATATTTGTGTTCACGTTATTTGAAATGGTTGGATTGTGCGCCGCACATTCGATATATGTGAGTTTTAACTCAACGAAGATCTATTTCATTTCAGTGGTAAATACAAACAAGTCAATTAAAACAGATAAATGTCTTTTCGGGGTATTTACGCAGAGATTAAAGTCGTCAGTAGAGAAATCAATTATTAGAACAATCAATCAATACATCCAATAAAAAGTGTAATTTGTTTTGGTCAACTCATCACTAACGGTAGTCAAAGTGTATCGTCAATTGTAAGGTATATATAATACGTCCGTGAAATCTCTATTACCACCAGGGCGAAACTTATGGTGTCTAGAAATCATCAGCAACAAAACATGTGATATGTATAAAGAATGGTAGACGTGAAAAAAGCGATTGACGTCTCTGAGCAGTATCACATTTCAAAATGTCTGATTCGGACCTAATATAGACAAGCTGTGTTGTGTTGTTTATTTTCAACGACCCAACATTCCCCTTTATGTTAAAGAATGCCACTATATTCAATATATAATCTTTGTATCCTATTGTTCTTACAATTTAATGAATATATACATTATTGAAAAAAATAACAACATTTTACCAGTTAAGCTTTTGGATAAATCTTATTCCATTTTCAATGTGTGTGCAGGTAGAGTTAAACAGCGGTTATATATACAGTTGGAGAACAATAAAGAGTTTGAAGACTCGGACACTCAAAATGTACTTTGTTTATCTAAGCCGCTTCATAGTGGTATTAATATATTCATAATACTGATATTTTAAGTGATTCATAACCTTAAGCGCTTTTTATTTCAGTCCAGCTAGGCAGCCATCATGTCCTACATCCGGTTCAGGACTGCTGTTGTTGTTGTTGTTGCTGCTCTGTCTATGTATCGTGTACAAGGACAGGGAAATGGCTACTGTCAAGTCACCAAGCCTTCCTCAACAACAACTCAAACCAGTAAATCACATTTTTTTTATCAGAGCAATATTTTCTAAAAAGTTCAGATATTTGTAGCAATGTCTTAGATTACTACATAAATTGAGGCAGGGGTAGGGGCGGAGCTTGATGTGTGATATGTGTTATTTCTTTATATATATATATATATATATATATATATATCCTTGAAATCAAAAGTTGTAATTGTCGTTGTTGTTGAGTCATATGTCCATATCTTGTATTCAAGTGTTAGTAAATGTTGTCATTAGATTTATGTCCGCCATTATTGCCACATTTATTTCATGTTGTTTGGTTATTCAAACTCTACGGACTTTACTCTCGCTAGTGGTACGTGTTTTATATTGTAATTTGTTTTAAAATAAACTGTGGTGAATTAAGAAGTTAAACGAGAATGAAATGTGTATCCACACGAAATATCAGTTCTATCGTCAATGTGCTAAGTGAGATTAAAAATAACCAAACTCATTAAAAAACAATCAAAGAAACCAGCAAAGCACTACCATTTTTTACTGACAAGAAGGGATGATACTTAAATATCGTGTGAGCAATTAAATACTGGTATTTAGAAAGCGGGTAATTCGAGTGAACTTCAACCAAATCGATCGTGAAATATTTTGAGCAACGCATATAGGAGCCAGTCAGTCAGTCAGTATAGCAATTAGTCAACTAATTTATACTGATGGACCGAGGGTCGATTAATACATAGGAAAACTAATTAAGGGTATAAACTGTGAAGTTCTGGACAACCAGTACATATGTGTGGTCAGATAACATATGTAGATAACACCTGATGGCAACACAGACATACCTCTATATATCAAAACACTAGGCTGTGTTCTATCATGTTGTAGGTATATGTAGTGCTTATCCAGAATTAAACAGTTTATGCTAACAAAATGTATATTCCCAGTCGCTTCTAATTCGATTTTGATATTGAACACGTTTAGGAGATATATTGTTACACGAATCGTGTAGATTAGAGAAAATACAGTGATTATACCTGCTTAGTGGGCTTTACTCTCAATCGTAATATAATGCTTTCCCGTTTCAGAAAATCTTCCCGACTTACCCATATCATTTCGTACAAAAGTGGAAGCTAATTTTGTGGACATGAATCTAACGTCGACAATCGATGAATACTACGATAGTGATGGTAATCGAGGAGCTCTCAAAATCTACTCACATGATACCTCGATCCGCATTATATACAATTACAAAACAGGCGAAATTTTTAACATTGCAGGTAAGTGTAACTTGATCAATGTATTCTCAACATGTAGAAAGGATGGTTTCATTTTGACGTGATTGGACTGGATTTTGTTTGAAAAGATCATTATAATTGAACTGAATTGATTGGACCTAAAGAGATACTAATCTTCATCCATGTTTGATCGTTAGTTTAATCCAAACAATGTTCTCGTTTTGGTCCGTCATTTAAACAAGATAAGAACAAACCATATCTATTTTAATTTTTTTTAAAAGGCATTTTGTGTTAAGAACAAGGCCAGGGCTGTAGGCATATTATCAAGCCAAGCTCAGATACAGAAACTCGTGTTAAGTAATTTAACAATAGCGAGAATTATAACTGTATTTGTTGAAACCGTTACAGATTATCTCTGTCAAGCGTTCTTTCCAATGGGAGTTGTAAGTTAGCTCGTATTGCTCCCACTTAAGAAAACAATACAACATATCGTGGTACAAGCTGTATGATGCTGACTTTCATATCTGTCTTGTCAATCACAATATGGATAAATTATTCTTAAGTACAGAGTAAAATCCTCAATAACCATTGCAGTTAAAGTTGTGGGACAGGCGTTAGTATTATGCGACATAACTTGTGAGAGACTGGCTTCTCAATGAAATCCCCAGCTGGTTATACACATAAAAGAATAGTACATGGTTCGCTTAAATATCGATAGTATGATGTGACAATTTATTAGGTATTTTTTTTTTAAATCTGTGATTTTTCTATCGCAATGTCAAAAAGAATTTGGAATTTGATTGAAATATTCTTCACTATGTCGCTAAGAACGCAAATGACCCAGGCATATTGTTTAAAACAGATGTGTAAAAATATACCGATTGAAATGTATTAAGGATACTCGGAGATTAATCATAGCTTGAATTGAATTCAACTAGCATTTGACACGATCAGCTATTGTCAATTTGATAGAAAACCGGGTATATTTCACAATATCTATGCATAATTATTTGCGAAACATACATAAAATGACTCAATTCGATATTATAAACAA
>JARFOD010154254.1:0-12328 GCA_031763545.1 Mopalia muscosa | reverse complement strand
TGTCAAGCCCCTTCTTATCAGAGTTTAATATCTGCATTTGATTGATAAGCATCATCTATTTGGCTGTTAACCACTCACCTTGATGAGTTTTACACATGTTCAAAATAACAGTCGTGACATTTCTCGCGTGATGCAGATTGTTAGAAAATGATATATCAGATGACAGTTAATGCCCATGTGTTACATATATACATGGGAAATATGAAGTGACAATTAGCTTTATTTGGGTTAATTAGTCTAAAAACGTAAGTTGTACAAACCAGAGATTTGCCTACGCCGCTATTTCCCTGCGTCCGAACCTTGTCTAATGTTTTATTGATACTCGTCGCTTTGGTCGTTTTATTTAATAGTGTATTAAATGGTACTTTTCTTTTCCCGGCCTAGCCTTTGAAGTTTGCTTCATCTATTTGCCACTCTTAGGTTCATTAGCTGTTGATCAGATCTTTCTATACCGTCTCTTTTCGTGTTGATCTGATCTTGCCACATTTTCTGGCATCTCGTTTCTGGTGACTGCTTTTCCTTTTATGTGTACTTTGTTTGCTTGTCATTAAGCCATTCTGGAACTCGTCCACAGATGGTTTTTATTCACGGTAAGGAAATATTAACCTGTAAATTTAGGTAACTTAAGTTTATGTTCAGCGGTGAACTCTTGTGGTAAATACGTAGGGTCACTCCTCGACGTAACATTTGGGATGATGATGAAAATGTAATGTCATCTATTTGTGTATTATTTTTATACCGTGTGACATTTCCACTAGGTTAGTGGGATACTATAATAAACAACTGTGAAGTGGGTTAAGAGGGGGAAATTTTATTAAATTAGGAGATAAAAAAGAAACTGCAGAAGGCAATTGTCCATGGAAAGTCGTATCGATCCTGAGTCCTCCGTCTACATTTGTATCAACGTTTTTTCTAACCATTCCATCTCTTGGGTTTTTTCTTGTTTTCTCAAAGCTCAGTTAAATTGCTCAATAAAATTAGACACTTCTCTGGTCTTCTTCGATTAACCGATCTTTTGAGAGATTTAAACGAGTGGGTTTTTTTTTACCCGGTATAGACTGCTGTCATACACGGTTAATTATCTAAAGCTTGACGCGTTTCCACTTGGAAATAAATGTTGGTGTTTTTTCTCCAATATTGATGTTCGTCAATGTAATGCTGTGGAATGGTAATGTTTTTGCCGCTGTCATCGCATCCAATAAAAAGAAAGTAACCAATGAAATTATACAAAACGAGTCCGTTATCACACTTCAGTTGAATTGGTTTTCATGGTGGGGTAGCCATCTGAAATCGGCCAGTCTTCAAGATAAGTTTATTCTCAGTTACATATTAAGTTAAAGATCTGATAGTCTGGAATTATGTCTGCTGGTTTGTTTCACTATGTACACCGAATATAAGCACACCTAAAGCAGATGTTCAGAGTATAGCAACCAGTGGAGTTTTAGTTCTTAAAACACAAACTGCACAATTATTATCTGGAGAATCCGTTTCGGCTTTATTGTTGAATGTTTAACATTGTTTTTTTGCCAGCCAATGGGTGACGAAGAACAATCTCTCCGTTTATTATATCTCAGATGACACGAGATACTGGTAAGACATTTTTAAACACATACATTGCATTCTTCAACATAATAAATTCCAAAGGTTGTTTCAGAGCTAAGGGCTTTTGTTTATTTGTTTGTATGTTTGTTTGACTGTGGTTTAACTTCGTGCTCAAGGTTATTTCACTTATATGAGGACGTGCTAGCTCAATTGGTGAAGGAAACCACCCTCGACATCCCTGGCAACAAAACAATACAAGACGGGACAAATAGACGACAACAGGACACTGTTGGGGGTGTCTTCGGTTTGCGGATGACGACTGACCTGTATTTTCATTGTTTGTGTCCATTGGTGCCCAATGTGGTTTCTTGTACCCTTTGGTTTGCACACCCTCATAACAATATATAAGAACGGCGTAAAACTCGAAACTAAAAACAAATTGAACGTCCTGTTCATTGACACATGTCCAGATCCCACAAAAAAGACGAGCTTCCTATTCCCCTTTAGCTCTGAGAGCACCAAGTCAACATGAAGCTCCTTCCAACCACCCGCTAGAGCTGAGGGTATCATGCCGAACTGTTGGGGGTGTCTTCGGTTTGCGGATGACGAATGTGCATTGCTTTTGTCCATTGCTACCCATTCTGGTTTCTTGCACCCTTTGGCTTGTACGCCCTCATATAAGTCAAATATCCTTACGTACGGCGTAAAACCCGAATCTGAAAAACCAATTGAACGTCTTGTCCATGGACACGTAATTGAACGTATAGGGTAAAATCGTCCATCGCCATGTTGATACAATTTGATAAAGCTTACCTTATCTGAGAAAAAAGGAAACTAGGAATGTATTCAGTTAATTAAGCTGTAAGCACTAAGTAGTGAATTTTCTTTCGAGGTATATCTAAGCGGAACCAGTTCTACTTGTGTTTTGGTGATTTTGGCTGATGAAGATACGACACAGATTATCTAGGATAAGCAAATGTTCTTTGTGTCTGTTTGCTATTGCCGAAGTAACGAGGCTCATTAAACACTACTAATCTCCTCGAAGAGAAGTATAACTTAAAACTATAGTGAGCACTGATCCTACTACCTACAATCATCACAAATCAGACTTTAACGGATCAGGAAGCAATTCTCTGCCGTGTCATGAAGCAAATCCTCGGTCGTGTCAGGAAGCAATCCTCCCGTAAAGCCACGTTGTCTTGTTACACTCAGTCCCAGAGGATTTATCGGTATTTAGTCACCGTCTATTTAGTGGAGATCTTTAATAATTTTTTTTCCAAAACTGCCGCTATTTAAATTGGTTAACAGAATTACCCAACCTGTATGATTTTTGTTAGATTAACAACTGCTTGGAGATGTTCTCATTACATACGCTGCTTTGGTTGTCTTTTTATTCCAATCATTTTTGTTTTGTTTGTAGTCATTTGTAGCCATTTTTGTCTATTCAACTGAACCAGCAAAATAACATACTGTATGCCTCACATGCTCCATTAGGACTATAGACACATTTCTAGCTGATTATGTCACATATCATATAATTTTCTCTTTTTCTCCAGGAACGTCTTTTGTTAAAATCAATTACTTGCTTAAAAAAGATTAGCGATGAATTTCTCGGCTAAATTACAGAAATAGCTCAGACAAAGTCATGTGACAGCCTGGTATCTGTTTGGTCTCATCTGTCAGTAATCGGATTTGTGTAGCATTTAAACGATATTGGCTTTGGACCGTTAATGATAGCTTAAGGGTCCGATTGTTAATAAGGCTCAGACTGGAAAATTGGTTATTATAAATATTTATATATACAGTCCCGATGGGGGCAAGAAAAATTTTCTTTTTATACAATAGAGGTATACATTAAAAAATAATGTTTTAACATTAAACAATACAGACTCGTCCCGAAAAGGTACTGAGCAGTTTTATTCTTTCATAGTTTTAACCAATGTTACACATTTAGAAAGAAATATCCTTTCTAATAATGACACTAAAATGTTCGTTTAACCCATGCGTTATTTGTGTATGTGGCACTAGACACAGATCTATTACAATATATGCTAGTTTTGTGTTTATGTGAACGTGGAAACTGGGCTATATCAAAACACTGTTGAAACTTTGACCAGGGAAAGGACTTTATCCACTTCGCACGTTTTACTCAAGCCAATCAATTATCATACATACATAATCATGCGCACAACTGTTAATTTATTGATTTCAGGTTTGGATAATTTTAAGATCCAAGTTGTTCAAGCTCATAACCAATTCCGAATCTCTCACGGATGTCCCAGATTGAACCTGGCTGATGACCTAAACAACAATGCCCAGGATTGGGCCAACACCCTATCGGACAGAGGTTATCTACAATACAGAGAGACGCCGGGTAAGCTATCTGAAAAAACGGGATAAATATATTTTAGAGTTGCAGTCTCAATTCAAACAATATCGGCGATTCAATTGTCTTTTTGTCTGCTTTTACTAAATTTATCGGATCTTGATGAGACAAAAAGCGTTTGAGTTTCGAATCTGGACGTTCTAGACCAAGCCTTGTAATTCCTATCAACTATTTGTTCGTTTGCTTGAGTGGGGATAAACGTCGTACCGGAACTCAAGAGTATTTCACTTGTATGACAACGGATTGTCCACTTCACACTGTTCTTTGCCTTATTACAGTGGAAAACCGGAAGGAATCCTTGTAAAAACCACTCCCGCGATTGCCGGAGCCACATATTTTGACTCACTCATATACCTGATGGTCGAAAGGCGGACTCAATCCTGTGAACGGTATATCGAAGTAGGCTCAGAAAGCACACGCGCTAACCTCTAAGCCACGGCCGCGGGCCGCGTCATCAACTAAATGTAAAATTCGTTATAAACTCCGTAGTGATTGATTGATTGGTGTTTGAGGACATGCTTAAGGTCATTTTACTTACTCTTCCTCGGAACATTGCAAGTGTAATTGCAGAATTTACACTACCGTTAACATTGATTTGGTTTATTGTGTTGGAATGTTAATCTTCCTCCAGTGCTAAGTAAATGCAGCTGCATTACACTTCCAGTCATGAAAGACACAAAATCAGCCACTCCAGATAAATATATGCATTTGTTAGCTCTCAGTTCAATTTTCTTCAATATTAATGTTAAATAGCATCTTCCATTTAACATATTATTTTAATTTAAGAAATTGGTGAAAATGTGACATTTGCGGTCGTGACGTCACTGGATCGGAAGTAACGAAACAATGGTACGAGGAGAAAAGTCGTTACGATTTCAAAAATTCAAGATGGCGAAGAGGTAAAAAGAAACGTTCATTGTTGAAGTCTATTCAACTGATGTGATTAAAATAGTCCTCCTTTGAAATCCATATGGGACGGCAAAGAAAAGCACGAATAAGAACTTTTTTCAGCTCAGCTCAAGGTAGTACGTGTCTCAAGGCAGAGCCATGGATTTCCAGTTTTATTACCCAGTTAAGGATAATATTTGGGCAACAGCTTGAAATGAAATCTTTTTCACGCTGACATTGGTTTGTTTTTAAATGTGTAACCCATTTACTGGTCTCAACCACACTAACGCCCACAAAATAATAATTCTTTTAATTACTAACCACAACCAAACATGTCCTTCTGTAGTCTGTTGAATTCAATCCACTTACAGACGTGTACTTGGCTTTTTCAGGTTTAAACAATTTTACGCAGTTGATTTGGAAAGCCACTTCTGAGATTGGAGTCGGTGTTTCGAAGATCAAAGGGACTGATAAATATGTGATAAAAATGTTTTACCACCTCAGTGATAAGAAGAGATGGTTAAGAGAGCGAACAGTGAGGGAAATAGTGGTTTCCTCAAATGTCAGGGAGTTCAAATTTGTTCCATAGATTTATCTGAGATTCTAGTTCCACCTCGACAAGAGATTCGAAAAACAAAACTGTGTTTTTTTTTATCTGTTATCAATAATACAGCCTGAAGTTCGAGTGTAGATCAGTAGATTCGATGGAATTACCAATATCAATGCTTCGACAGCTACTAAAGTAGAGCATTTTTCGTGGAATCTGGTTCCACATCGACAAGAGATTTTTGTCTTTTTTATCTGAAGTCATTAAAATAGCATGAAGTTCGAGTCTAGATCAGTAGTTTCAGTGGAATTACCATGAGCAATGGTTCGAAAGACACTAAAATAAGGCATTTCATTGGAATCTATTTCCATTTATTCTCTGGATTCTTACAGTGATAATCCCTGAGATAAATCCAGATTAAAGCAATTTATCGCCAGGACAAAAGAAACAGACCAATAAGTTGATAGACGCAATGGCCTCCTGTATCCATTCCAGGCAATGTCATGTCAGGAGTAAGTAAAACTCTAGGCTAAACACTGACCAACCAGTCTATATGTAATCGGAATACATGTGAAACTACCACCGCACATTTGTAAGTAAAGCGGATTTTAGTGAACAAATATGAACGTAATATTCCCGTAAATTTTCTAACTTTCATTTGACTGTAGTGAATATTAGACGAGGAACAGCCATGCTGAAACAGTGTTGCCAAAATGCACTTATTGTTAGATCTATACTGGATGATAATGAAGACTTTAGGACTGAATGCAACATTAACACAAATGACGTGTGATAATATATGATAATGACCTTTTCTGTGATTCTGACGTATAACTTTATAGAAAATATTTACGAAACGCCATCTTGAATTGGGCACCCAATGTGATATGATCCGTTGAGATTCATTATATTACGCTAAATGTTTTATGTCGCCTTTAACGAAGTTTCAAACACACAGTTGTGTCAGCGTCTGTGACCTTCATGGCTTAGCATAGACTTAGATCTCGATTTTCTTGGATTAATTTCCCATCCCAGTGCTAAATACTCTTACATTTGCTGTTGTTGTTGTGTATATATTATAAGCCTGTTTTGCTCTGAACAATAGGCTCTTGGAAGAATAAAATATATATGGTAAAATTATTAAGAAATCCTTGATTCCATTTTTGATTTGATAAAGGAATGAAAAGTGTGAACGAAATGAAGCTCCTCATTTGTTTAATTTCTAACAGAAATAATTGTTTCGCTTTTGCTCAAGCATTTATATGGAGTTAGTATGCTACTGCCAGACGTTAGAGCGTTTCATATAGACACATGTGGCAAGAAATTTGCCGCACGGCCTTAATTTTGTTAAATGATGCCGCGTCTTCTCAGAAGTAATCCGTATGTAGCAATATGTTTGTGTGTTTTTACAGCATTGTCCTGAAATCTGTTTCACAATGAGATGAATGGGTCGGGCAGAGCTATCCAGTGTATTTTTGAGGATCGGGTCCCAAGGAAGAAAAACAACAGGGCGTGACAGACATTTTACAATAACATACAGTCTGAACAGCGAATTTGCTTCTGGCTTGATAAAATTGAAAACCAGAGACAAATTTAGTTGGCGCTCATTGCAAAAGCCCAACAGCGCTCGGCTTTCTGTGACCACTCTCATATTTAGAACATACATTTGTAAAGAAAGTCGTTCGACCTTGAAAGTTAAGAATAACTTTCAGACTACTGGATTATCGTATTATCCCTGCAACAAGTAAAGTTAAAACTTTTGAAATTGCTGAATACTGACAGTGACTTCCATCGATTACTGAAATACCGGATCAAAGCTATGCATCGTTCGTGTGAATTATCTGTGAGGACTGAACGCTAATCAAACACGCTTACTTCTTATGACATAGAAGTGTACATACAGCTCACGATGTGACAGGGTGCCGCTCGGATTAAAACCAAATAATAGAGCTGTATTTGTACTCGAAACCAACAAAGGGAGGTAAACCTGACCAGAATACACACACAGCAGTCTAATCAATCTGATTGGATACAACAAAGGTTTCGCTGAGGTCTGGAAGCTGATTACTGAGTGGTTTTGTGAATAGGCTGAACGTGAAACTTTTTGTTAACACTGGTCCAGTCGTCTGGGTGAGCTTCAGGTCTGAGCTTGATCCGAATTATCACAGGAATATTGGACAGACACACACTTGATACTCCACGGGAGAAGAAGAAAGTAAACCGGCGAGATAGAATCTTAACGAACAGTTTGGAAGAAAATATGTTGTCATATAAGTGAAATGCCCTTGAGTGCAACGTAAAACTCCCATTTAACAAGCAGACAAACAAACATTCTCATGGAATTCAAGAATATTATAAAATAAAACCATTTCAAGGGGCTAATGTGGCACAAGATCACGGCATAGTCTTAATATATCATTTAATTCTAAATGTAATAAAATGAAAGTATGGCCATCGACAAATAACGGGTTAAAAGAACAAATAAACGCATAAATATTAAAATACAACTCTTGCATTTTATTTATTTTAACATTGAATTGGCACAATAAAGTAAACAGAAGAAGTGAGACTGTTGGCAGAACAACCCCTCGTGTGATCACGTTATCAGGTTGACTCTGTGAGACTTTACCGGCTTGTCTGTCATCTGAATCGTTCTTAAAGTTTGGTGTTGTTCTTAACATTCAACATCGGTGCGTACAGAATAATTTAAATATAAGCTATAAGTGTTTGTCTGTTTTATGCCTGAAGTCTACTAGCAAGAGTGTGTCCAAACAAGTTTTATTAATTGGCAGTCTTGATTCCAAATTCAATTTCTCAGAAATACTTATACATACAAAACCATATTGCAATTATGATCAAATTGTTCTGTCTTTTATGCGTTGATAGGCATCACTTTATTGTTGCCTCGAATATTTTGGAAAAATAATTCCAAATTTGGAAAATTAAGTTTGGGCTTCCAGTTGATTTTGGCCACCTGTTTCGTGAGCGCTTTCTTCACTCGTCTCATAAGTGTGATTTTACGGACTCTGGCTGGGTTTGGAAATCTAGAGAAAGCCAGTGGAATTTGTGACGGGCGTGGATTAAGCTTCCCTGGGTGGGTCACCCGAATAGGCATGGGCAGTCGAGATTTCATCCTGTCCTTTCCTGACAATGCCTCCCTGTAAATATCATCAATTGGTAAACTGAATCTTACTTTTTTGCCCTTGGCACATTTTTTGTCTAATTTTGTGGCATTGCGTCGTTTCAATTTGTGAAAAAACGAGCGCAATTTCTGTGGCAGACGAGACACTTTCACTTCCACGAGTGTTGCTACCGTCACACTACTTTCCGAATCCTTCACAACGACAGGCAGTCGGGAGGTGTCCATCAATATTTCGGGGTTCGGAATTTTAATGGGAATTTTGAAGTCGTCCAAATCGATGTCGCTTAATACCATCTCAGCAAGTGGAGAACTCCGGTTGGTTTGAACATTGGATTTCTTCCAATCGCTTTTGGCAGATGATTTTTCTACAGCCTTACACATCACTCGGGTGATTCGAGTTGGAAGCTTGGATTTCTTCGACTCGCTTTTCGTGGGTGAGTTCTCCGCAACCTTACTCCTCACCTGGATGACTCTAGTTGGAATCTTGGATATATTCGAATCGCTTTTCTTATGTGGGTTTTCCGCAGCCTTACTCTTAACTTGGATGACTCTAGTTGGAATCTTGAATTTCTTCGAATCATTTTTCTTATATGAGTTTTCCGCAGCCTTGCTCTTTACTTGGATAACTCTAGTTGGGATTTGCGATTTCTTGATAATTTTCTCACAAATTTTAGACTTCATTTGAATTACTTTGGTTGAAAGTTTAGATTTTCTTAAGTTGACTTTCTCCTCAAGCCTTTCCGTTGTTTTCGGTATGAATTTGATTGGAATTCCAGATCTCTTATATTCTTTCTTATTATAAGTTATTACGCTATCATCGGGGAGCACTTTTGGTCCTTCGCCCTCAGACCTGTCACTGTGGAGGTGGGGGCGATTTTCTGTCATGTTAGCGTCAGATACAACACAACCTAAAGTTTCCCCTGTCGGTTCGTTTGGAATCTTTGGGGATTGAATTTCCAGTGTATCATTTGTGGTTTGACTGGAATCGTCAAAGGTCAATGTCCCTTCATCTTCCGTGAAGCTCAAGTCTGTGCTCATTTTTCTGCAAAACAAACAAATAAAAACCATATTAAATATATATGATATTTTAATGATATTAACTGGCGAAGCGTTTTTCAATAAAATAAATACTATAACATTAATCTGATTAACTAGTGTGTCATATCTAAAGGCTAAATTGAACAAAGCATTGTTGTATCACGATTTTCAATGAATTTGTCTAGGGTTACTTCCTTTATATACCAACACAAATAACTAGTATGACCAAACACACGTTATCAGACAGTCATCATCAGGAATTCTTTATCAGACACAAACTATCCTACATATTATCAAAAAGATGTTATCAGACAGACACACCTTATACATCCAGTGTTAGACAGTCATTACCAGACGCACATGATCAGAACAGACATTATCAGAAACACATTATCAAAGAGTCATTACCAGACAGCTTTGATCGGACAGACATGCACAATCTGACAGGCATTATAAGAAAATATGTCAAGAGACATGCATTTGCATATGCCTTTTAAGAAATCAGCATCAAAAACAGCAATTATTTTTTTAAAAAAGGGTTTAAAAACAGGCATTGTCTAAAAACAAATTCAATGACAGCAAAGCCCATTATAAAAAAACAATATAACCATTTAAAGATAAGGATTATCAGAAGACAGAATCTAAGACAAACACGGAAAGACGCACATGTCACAAACCGGTGTCAGATAAGATTAATCACAGGTTATCATATAATTTACCTGTTAAGTCTAAGGAGAATATCTTTCTTAGTATTTTCACGCTGAAGACAATCTATAGATACGTCATCAAAAGACCCAGCTTTATTGCTCTCTTCTGAAACATAGAAAATGGAAATTAATAAGCCTTACTAAACATACATATTTAACTTAATTTTTTTGATTTTATATTATCTACTACTTCTCTGGCTGTAGGTTGCAGAAAATATATAAGGATATACTGAAACTGGGTCATTACAAATAGCCAGAAATTAGCTACTTTAGGTCAATCTAAACCATCAACATTATAAATTTATCTTCAGTTTGAGCTATTAGGGCCTAGCGGCTCAAACTGAAGATTACACACTAAGAGCAAATAAAATCACTATCCATGATTAGAGATAATCCTCTAGCATGTCATGACGTCATCTAGTATTGGTTGAATGTAATAGTATTTCTAACAACTTTGGCGCTTTTCCCAAAGCGATCTTAGCTTACGTTGAACGTAACTGTCCTGACAACATTATGTCTTCAGCACTGGTCGTCATGGTAATTAGACCAATTGTGACACGGACCCTTGGATCTCTGAAGACCCGTGGGATATAACTAAATATGTAACAAAAGAAGTGTGTGTTGGTCGTTAATCAGTAAGTGTACAGTGAAAAACGACAGCAAAACAAAAACACGTTGTTATGTTCCGAACTATAAAAGGAGGGTCTCTAACAGACCGTATTTTGGTCATGCTTCCTAAGTTAGTCAGTATAAACAATGGTATCAGTTTGGTTGTTTAACGTAGATTGTGCTTATGTTTTAGCAGGTTTGCACAATTTATAGGACGAGCTTTTTAAACGAGCTAAATAGACCGACAAAATGGGTGTATAGCTTAATTCGTTAAGCTTTAATTGTGTCAACTTACTTTTCTCTCCTGTGTTGATATAAGCGGACGTTTGCTCTATCTGCTCCGGGAGTACATAACCATCTGTTGCAGATTCAGGTCGTACATAGCCGTCTGTTGCAGATGCAGGTCGTACATAGGCGTCTGTTTCAGATTCAGGTCGTATATAGCCGTTTGTTGCAGATTCAGGTCGTGCATAGCCGTCGGTTTCACATTCAGGTCGTACATAGCCGTCTGTTGCAGATTCAGGTCGTACAAAGCCGTCTGTTGCAGATTCAGGTCGTACATAGCCGTCTGTTGCAGATTCACGTTGTACATAGCCGTCTGTTTCAGATTCTGGTCGTACATCGCCGTCTGTTGCAGATTCAGGTCGTATATAGCCGTCTGTTGCAGATTCAGGTCGTACATAGCCGTCTGTTTCAGATTCAGGTCGTACATAGCCGTCGGTTTCAGATTCAGCTCGTACATAGCCGTCTGTTGTAGATTCAGGTCGTACATAGCCGTCGGTTTCAGATTCAGATCGTACAAAGCCGTATTGTGTAGATCCTGGTCGTACATAATCGTCTGTCAGAGAATCTGTCTGTAATTCTAGAGACACTGAGCCAGTTATCTCACATTCTGGAGGTGTTTTGGGGAAATCAGGGTTATCCTGATCCATGTTCTGGAAGCACAAGACAATGTCGATGAAAAGTCCGATGACTCGGTGATATATGGCCATAATAACTGTAATCACTTGAGCGAAAGAACAGGTAGTGTGGTTAGAATAATCAAGTCAACTGTCTACAGTATCGGCCCCCAAAATTAGACTTCTACATCAACCATAACTAATTGTTAAACCCACAATGCCCA
The DNA here is from genome assembly GCA_031763545.1 of Mopalia muscosa. NCBI lineage: Eukaryota > Metazoa > Mollusca > Polyplacophora > Chitonida > Mopaliidae > Mopalia > Mopalia muscosa. The sequence goes on along the minus strand of JARFOD010154254.1, from coordinate 346 downwards.
AAGGTTCCACTGTGTACTCAACTCACATGTCCTTATTGCATTTAATGAGCGAAAAAGATCTAACATATATATAATGACTGATATATTGTTTTGATCATATTATATCTTATATGTGATTGGCGGACTGCTTTCAGTTAAATGCAGAGCTATTTTATCAAGAATTAAACTGATAGCCCCTCATTAAGACCCACGGGCCAGTCACGGCCATACATAACCACAGTAAATACGTGAAGAATATGCTGTGTAGCTTACTTACCTATATAAACGTTAGGTTTTCGTCGACAAATCGTTTCTTGGAAGACAAAACAACACGCTTCTGACAAAGATATGTGTCTCAAACAATGAA
>JARFOD010154243.1:0-12329 GCA_031763545.1 Mopalia muscosa | reverse complement strand
ATTTTACAATTTAAATCTAAAAAAACATTCTAAAATACTACATTTTTTGGTCAAACTTTTTGCATTATCAAGATTATCGTGAAAAGAAGATTCCAGAAAGGCAACAACAAAAAAAAGTCGAAATTTTACCCCTGACTAGCGGTAGAGTCCTTAATCTTGGCCTAGTGTAATGGCATTTTACAACCGTTAAGTTCAACCAGTAAGAGACAGCGATTATGCAGGTTCTTTAGAAGCACAATGTATAGGGCTAATTCCTCTGACTTGTCCCTACCTCAACCTGTGGTGGAAGTTGGAAATTGATCCGCCGCTTTCGCAGGCCTCTCAAAAGTTGAAAACATATATGTGATTTTTCTCTGAATTTTTTTTTGTTTTTTTTTTCTTGATACAAAAGTCACAATAATCCAACTCCTCCCTTTTCCCTGACTTTTAAATGAAGTTTTATTTGAGTTTCTCGTCGGCATTGACACGTTTAAGTTATCTCCCTTTGTAATAATAAAATTGAAACCCGTCAGAAAAGAAATACTGCAGGTATGTAAAATACTAGTCATTGTTTTCAGTTTGTCTATAAAAAGAAAAATCAGATATATGTTTCGAGAAGCCGGCGATAGCGGCGGATCAATTTTCAACTTTCACCATGGGTATAGAGAGACTAAGGGCTAAGACGGAAGAATTAACCCTATTCATTGTGCTATGTCTTTAGCAGGATTTCTCTAGAATTAATGACAAAACATTTTGAATTGCTGGGAAACCTTATTCATTTGATAACACCGACACAGAATCTAGGGTAATAAAAAAAAATCAATGATTTATCTGACGGTTTAGATAAATTGCTGGTATACCATGGGAAACCATTTCGAAGTTAAGAAATTTTCTGAAAAATGTCCTGTGTCGTTGTTTTCACACTATAGTGTAGGTCAAACTTTTATTAAAACTGAAAGTGTTGATTAAAGGATGATGCGAGTTCGAATCCTAGTGACAGCAAGCAACATTTTGTTGCTACACTTAACAAATATTCAGTGTGATAATATCGCCTTTATATATACCTACAAAGATTTCGAGTTAACTGAAATCGTGACATGGAATGGTTTCCCCCTCTAGACTCCTTAAGAGTCCGATCAACAATTTTGCTAAACCAATTGGGCAAAGTTGGAACCCATGCACAGAGAATAATTGAATAAACATATATTTTTAGATTGATGCCGTATAAAAAAAAAATTATTGAACACATGCATACTTTTAGAAACTTTTTCATTGAGATTTAAAACATGTTTTTAGAGCTAAAAACATCAAGTTTATCATAATAGGCCTGACTGTTAAAGAGTTACTGGCTTCCATATTTATCACAGAATTTCTTATAATTTTCAGTTTGCTGTACTGAGGATAAAACAGTTTCTTACATCAGAGTTTTCTCCAAGGAGTAGTAAGTGGAATTAATACCATTTACTTGAATGCTCCTTGGAGAAAACTCTGATGTCAGAAAATGTTTTATCATCAGTACAACAAACTGAAAATTATACGCAATTCTTTATAACTCTAAAATAACTTTTACTTGTACACATTTTTTTTTTTTTAATTATCTAAGAATTCATATAGGGCCTATTGTAAGTGTACACAATGAAACTTTGTGCACGAGGTGAAACAAAATAAATTTTTCTTATCAAATTTGAAATGCAATAAAAAATATTATTATTATTATGATTACAATTATTATTATTATTATATACAATTTTTTTGTATTTTCATGTATAATATCTTTAATTCCATAAATTTAAATACATATCTATTATTATTTTTTTAAATATCGGTAATGAATTTTCATATGCATTGTCTTATGATGTATCATGTTATAGGCCCCTTTTTGCAACAACTGAATATATTACTTTACATGTTAATCGTAACAATTTATATCTGTTTATAACTTTCGTTCCTGTGTATATATAATTTTTGTGTGTGTGTTTTTTTTTTTTTTTTTGTTATTGGGCCCTTATGGCTTAATTTTGGCCGATTAATTTAGTCCTTGTCGAATCTGTTCGTTTTCTTTTTTCAATAGACCTCATTTTCGGCCAATCAGCGTGAAGAATGAGCGACCGTTTCCGATCAGTTTAAATCAACGGCGGGCACATAATCGAGTTGCTGGGTTGAAAAACTGCTTTAGATCGCTTTCTTCTCGTCTTATTTTTAGGTATAGTGTAAAGTCGTCAATGCAGCATATTTCACGAGGTTTATCCGTTGTTTTTCTAGTTTCATAATGTTTTGTTTCTCGCATGAATATTCGATAGCGTAGTGCAGACAACCACACACTTTTATCTGTTGCGTTGCTGTTGTTTTGACAATGTTTTGTTTGTGGTGTTCAACTTCATATTTATTGGTTGTTTGACTTATTAATCAACATATGAAAATTATTAGCAAATACAACATTAGCTTAGTCTCAGCTCTATTTAGTTTTATCTCCAGATCAAGAACTAGGCTTGAAAACATGACGTCTAATTCTAACAGCCAAAACGTCCTAATACCTAGGCTAGTGCCAAAACGTCTATTAATCGTAAATGAGGTGTTCAGTTTTAAATTGTTGTAATACCTGCATCGAAAAATAATAAGGAATCTACATCAATATGAACTCAACAATGCTAAGAGACAATTGAAATAAAATTCAAAATTTTTGTAACAAGTATTAAGGAAATTAAAAAATGTGATTGACTCCTGTGCATGGATTTCATTCCTCTTTAATCACATAATTTTTTTTTTTTACCTGATTACCGACACTAAAATTACAAATATAAAAAAAAACTTTCCTGAACAATAATTAAGGGTCCATAAGATTCAACATGTTGTCGTCTTTCCTTCCTGAAACTTGGTCATAAACCAGGGGTCCAGGGACATGTCACATCTTGTGTGGTAATATATTGTTAATTTTAGAAACTTATAGGTTGTCACCAGGCATGTCGATGGGATGTCCTGCAGCTGTAGATCAAGGCAATTCTCTTTAAAAGTTACTAAAAAACTTAAGAATTCTTCAATATTTTTGTTTCTATTTTAAGTTGACTCGCTATAGGAGTACAAATCTGCCTCATAACTTCTTAGGAAAATGTGCAGTGATGGCGCAGGTTTATCCCAAAGTTGCAGTCTGCATTAAAGGCTAGATAGTTCTTGATTAAAAAAAATGATAGGGGTCCTGAAAAATGTCTGTATTGTATGTGTGTATACATAATTTAAAATGTGGCTTGTGCCAGTGGCTTAGTAGTTAGAGTCTGCTTTATAATCGTACTTCGATGTACCATCCATGGATTCAAAACGACCATCAGGGTTATTAGTGAGTGACATAATGTCACTTTTGTGACCCTGCATTTTTTATTTTTTTTGCATCAGATCTTTTGACCCAGGTATAAAGTATTACCATATTAAATATTAAAGATTTGTCATTTTGACTGTCAGATCTTTTACCTAAATCATTCCCTGGCTAGGGTTAGCCTATCTACTTTTGTCAGTGATGATGATTTAAAGTATTAAATGGTACTTTAATAACAGTCAATTTGTAACTTTTGTGTCCTCAAAATGACATTTCCAAAAGATACCATCAATGGTGTGTGAGTTATCGTTTGCAACATGTTTTATGGTAATCAGAACAAATTCTGACAACATATCCGTATTGGAACTCTTTTCTAATACAGCATTTTCTTTTTCTATTTTAGCAGTATATGGAAAACAAGAATTGATTTGTAATAATTCCACAAACACAGACCAAATAAGATTTACTAACTTTTTTTAATTTTGCTTTGTAGTAATGCTTTCCCCTCATGTTAAAATGGATGGAGTTGAAAATGTGGGTGTATCGAGTCCTAAGTTCAAATCACCACTACAAAATAGAGCCAGTCAAAATGTTCTTCAGCCTTCGACTAAACATAACATCATTCTTAGTCCAAAGGTTTGTTTCCTTTTTCAAAATAGTATAATATGATCCACTTTTGAGTGCTCTGACTAGGCATTAATTTATGTTTTAAGCATATTCACAATGTATTTTCTGAGCAATTGAAGGCACATTAATTTCCCTACAGAGCAAAGCCATACACATTAAATGGTTGTGTTGGTGTTAGGATTGTTGGATTACTTGCTCTCACTTAAGTCAAATACATTTGTTTCAATGTAGACAATCAAGCTAATAGTTTATAATGTACGTAAACACAAACTGATTAAATATAAGCTTCTAGATATTCCACAGCCATGGCTTAGTGGTAGCAAGTGCGCTTCCTAAACTGAACCTGATTCGATTTACCGTTCACCCGATCAAGTCAGCCTGTCGACCATCAGGTATATAAGCAAGTCACATATTGTGGCTATCCCAGGGAGGGCTTTTTTTTTTACAAGGTTTCCTCCTGGTTTTCCACCGTAATAAGGCTGTGTACAGGGTGAAGAGAACAATCAGTCACCATATAAGTGAAATACCCTTAGTGTGACGTTAAACACCAATCAAACAAACAAAACAATCTAGATTTTCCGTTTCAGTTTATTGATTGATTGGTGTTTTATTCCAATACTTTAGTGTATGTCTCTTATATGCAGTGGTGTATTATTCCACAAATTATTCGCACTAATAATTTCCATAGTGTTGGAAAGGTAAATTTTAATTATCCACCACTGCTAAGTAAAGACAGCATTGTTACTCTTCAAACAAACAATCCTTAGCCAAAGAGCTGCTTTTGTGGAAAAAGAAACTTAATCAGCCTGTGTTAGGAATCCTACACATTTTGTGTTCATGTTTTGCTTAATGCTTTTAACTGTTATTTTGTTTGTACATTGATTTTGTTACATTCAGTATTTTGTTCAATTGCTTTGTGACTGATACAGAACACATGTTTCTATCTATTTCTGTAATAAAGATTCAATAATAAAAAATGCACCTCCAATTATTATGATTATTTTTTTTCGACAACTTTATACTTTACTGAGAAACTTTATTTTAAACAAATTTCTCAATTGTCGTAAATCAATGATCACATACAAATTGATAAGAAGTCCTACCACCCTTTAAATTAAAAATATTAGCAAGGAACAAAATCTGTCTTTTTCAAAAATAGTATGAATTCTCTTTGTATTTTATCGTTTTGGTTGCCACAATGGAATACTGTCTCTCTGGCATTGATGGCTTATTATTTAAAATAGACTTCATTTTTGTTGTTAAATTAACAATATAAATTTTGTGTCAACAGTTACCAGTTGGTAAAGTTTCTAGTCCCAAGAGCACAGATCCATATGCCTTGATTCGCCAGATTGATGATGCTGAACGATGGGTGGAGAGAACCAGTATTATAACTAAACAGGACCATGAGAGCAATATTTTGTATGCAGGAGAGGTTTTAGAGGAGATCATTGAGGCCCTGCCTGTTGAAAAGTGAGTCACCGAATGAGAAAGGGCACCATTTTAAAAAAATTGTTATTTAAGTTCTATTCAAATGTTAGTCCTCTTCATGGGTATACAATTGCCTGATGTATGTTGGACATACCCTAAATCACATCTAATTTCATTTATGACAAATCCTAACTTTTTTGCTTGTTGCAACAATATTAGATTATGTATAATCAAACAAATTTATGTTTTCTTACAAATGTGGATGCTTTCTAACGCAAAAATTTATCTTCTCCTCTCGGACACAATTTCCGAGTCTTATAAATAGCTTCCAAAATAGTAATTTTATGGAACAATCTACCAAGAATTCTGTCTTCATTTAAGAGAAATAGCCTTGAATTCAATGTTTGTGATGCCTGTGTATTACGTCCTGTGATTGTCTTGTCTTGTCTTTCTTTGTTGACCGTGGTGTCGAGTGTGGTTTCTTTCATTCATTGGGCTAGTGCACCGTCATGTTAGTGAAATAACCCCTATCAAACAAATAAACTATGTACTTGTATGTTTCAGAGATGACAGTGAAGTACTGAATCTGTTAAATAAGCTATCTGATCTAAAAGTTGTTGAAGATAGTCCTCCTGAAGAGCTTACAGATGCTCACAATACACTCCTTAAATCTGAAATACAAGTTAATGATTCTGGTTTTCATAGCCCAAAGAGCAAAGGTAACATGTACTCTATAAACTTGGAGGAGCTAGATGATACTGTGAATCCTTTCCAAACCCGTACACAGATAAAGAATTCTCCCTGTCCCGCTCCAACTCATGGGGAAGGTGACAGTGTTCAAGACAACATCAAAATCAGCAATATAGAAGAAGAGAAGTCCAAATCCTTGCTCAATAATGGCGAGGAAGAATTAGTCATTGATCTGGCAGAGAATTTGATCAAAGATCAGCCAGCTGGTGCTGCTTTGCCAAAAAACCCTGAAATTGAAATAGACTTTACCAAAGAATCAAACAATGAGGCAATAGATGATATGGCTATAAAGTCCTCTGGCTATAACCTTGATTTTGACAATCTGGATGAAATGAGCAATCCGTTTGGAAATAATAAACAACTTTTGAACACCCCACCAGGTAATAAAAGTGCTGCTCAGTCTGAACCTCAACAAAGTCCCTCAGGTTCAAATTTAACAAATGAGGGCTCAGAAAAATTGTCCACAAGTAATCAAGAAGAAACTGGTGTCTCTCTTGAGGATTCAAAGAAAGGCTCATCAGAAAGTAGGAATCCTCTAGAACATTCTCTGAATACCCCTCAACTTGGCACTCTCAATCATCACCATCAAAACAACTCAGCCTTGGATGTACCAGACAAAGCGTCTCAGAGCTCAGGGGAGACAACAAACCAAAGCACAACAATTATCTCCCCTGGGTTAGAGATGCATATTGGAGATGACACAAGCACTTCAGGATTTACAATAGACCTTAATGCGATCGACGAAAGTCAACCAGCTGATCCATTTAAGGCAAGAAAACAGATTGAGAACTCACCTGTACAAAAAGACATTTCTCCGGCTAAAGGAAATTACTCAATCCTTCTGGATGACATTGGCGAACACTTTGACCCTTTCAAGCCTAAAAAACAAATGTGTAATTCCCCAATGGTTATTTCCGAACCTTTAAATAGAAGTGGTGCTGAGGAGCAGGCAACAAAGACCAGCCCGGATAAAGAATCGGATCCATTTACTGCAAGTAAACAGATTGAAAACTCGCCTGTACAAAAAGAAATATTGTCTGCTAAAGGGACTTACTCAATCCCCCTTGACGACATTGGCGAACAGATTGACCCTTTTAAGCCTAAAAAACAGATGTGTAATTCCCCAGTGGCTGTTTCCAAACCATCAGATTCTGCAGTTAAAAATACAACTGACGAGGCAACTACTAAGATCCACTGTGATACAGAATCCGATCCTTTTTTGACTCAGACACAAATTCCAAACACACCACCAAAACCTACCTCGCCATTTATTTTAGATATTAAAGATGATCCTTTTGAAAGTAAATCTAAAATGCTGAATTCCCCAGCTGCTGAATTGACTGAAGCAAAAGGCAAGTTTTTGGCTGAAAATATGGATTTGAAATCTGACATTTCTTTGGACGCTGTGTGTTTGCCCCCAATGGAAGTCATCAGTCAGGAGTCCTTTGAGGATATTGAAAACCCTTTTCTTACAAAGTCAGCCGTTGCTAATTCACCAGTTAAAAGCCCAAGTCGACATGTTCATTTTGTGGACGATGCGGATCCCTTCATGACCAAAGCAAATGTTGGGAATTCCCCAGCTGAGAAGAGTGTAGAAAAAGCTTCTCCAACACTTCTGACAGTTGAAGATCCATTCAAACCTAAAAGTCAGGTTATGAATTCACCCATTGCCTCAGAAAAACCTAAGAGTCCCACAAAGAAATCACCTGTTAGCCCTAGTGCAAAGCCACAGTGGCAGAATGCAAACTCAATCAGTAAGAGTCATCAAAGGTTGTCCACTTCACCTCTGAAAAAAGCAACTTCTGACCCAGGGAAGTCCCCCAAACTTGCTTCCCCTAAAAAGAAATCTCCTACTAGGAATTCCCCAAGCCGATCTCCAGCAAAGTCTGATACATTACAGAAGAGAGAAGAAGACAATACCCCTCCACCAATACGGGGGAGGAGGAAACTAAGTGGAGGATCAAGCCCAATACTGCCAAGCTTCGCAAATGTATCCATGAATGATGAAATTGAATCCACATCACACCCATTTGAGTCCCAATTGGATCAGACTGTTGTTTCAACTTTGCCTGAAGGCAATAAGATAGCTATGTGTACATTGTTACAACAACAGGCTCTTGGTGAGGAATTTGATGACAGCGCCTTTATACCAGCATCAGAAGGTGATCATTTATAATTGTTTTCTTCTTAGCTTATGAGTGCTAAAAATAAACAGGATAACTTGTTGCTTAATTCACTACTGCAACAACACTAATTTGATACTATAAAAATTAAAAATACTTTGGAAACTGTTTCAATACTGACGTCTGTTGTTATAGTATGTGGGCCAGGCTTTGAAAGACTGATTGGTGTTTTACGTCATGCTTAAGGGTTTTTCACTTATGACAGTGGTGTATTCCAACAATAATTTCACTATCACAACCAAGATGTAAAGCATTTCCATAACATTTGAAATTTCATATTCTTCCAGTGTTTAATTTGTTTTTCTTTGGATGGTCAATGCCAACAGAACACATAGGCTGGTGGCTCGCCAAAACGACATTGATATTATTAACAATTGTAAATAGCTATATTTGACACAAATTTTAATTTCAAAATGAAATGAAAAATATAAAAAAAAATTATAAAAAATTATTTTAAAAAACCCACATAAAAATGTTGTCATTCAATTGTATATATTACTTTTCGGTCGATTTTGTTTTCTGTTTTTAATGTTTACTGCCAAGGGTGCAGCCTCATGGGAATTTATTTTTAATTAAAGAATTTGGATGAAACCGTTTTTACTACATGTTCACGCCACAAACGTTGAGTTTCCATTAATTATGCAGCCATCAGTAGCCGTTATCAGTTATATCGGACGAAGGCTGAATACGATCAGTACGAAGGAAATGTAAAACAATAAAATTTGGAACATTAACATAGTAGGCCTACATGGTGTAGAATTTCAATATTTTAATTGTTTTCGATTATATTATGCATCTCCCTTTAACCAATATAAATGCAATCAGGTGCCATTACTCTGTTGTAAACTAAATTAATTATTTCTGTGATTACCTCCCTTTAGTCTAGTCAGGATAACCATTATATTCTCGAAAGACTTTCATTCGCAAAGATTAACATTAAGTGCCTTTTCGCGTCTTAATTGGCTACGGCGACATCTGTATTGAAGAAACTCATTTATGTCTTAAGGCGTGCATTTCTGTTTATAAACATTTTGTTGCACTGTTGTTCTCAGTAATAAGTGACAATACGAAGCCGATCTGTTAGTAATGATATTTTTTCCAGTCAGCACATTATAATGTGAAGACAAAGTGTCCGCAGTTAATAGCCCTAGTCGACTAGGCTCCTACTCTTGCTTTTTTGTGTTTGGGTTGAGGTGAAGTTCTAGTTATGAGAGAGATCTTTTAAAATATACAGATCAAATGATAGTCAGAGAGAGAGATCTTTTAAAATATAAATATCAAATGATAGTCAATCTCTTGTGCCTGGAGGGAGACTAGTCTTCGAGTTAATCGAGTCACAGTTTAATTATTATTAATCTTTAAAAGCCACTTATGTATTTATCGTGTATGGTTACCAAACAACTCAAATTTTCGCATTTTACAGAGGACATTGGGAATTAATTGTGCATGCTATTTCTTAGTTCTAGATAGTTTTTTGAAATATATATTCAGAATTTTTATATGATTTCCTAAGGTTGGAGACTGGAAAAGACAGCTTAAATTGTGGAACGAAAAATTGCACACAAAAACCAAAATACTGGACTAATTTTTGTTTTTAGTTCACGGGCTATCCTACTTAATAATCAGCTTTATTTGGTACGAACTTTATTATATTCTGACAAATTAACTGCCTAAAATAGCTTTATCAAATTCAAAATGTAATTTTAACATAAATTTACAATTTGTTTGCGTTCACAAAACTTATGGAGGGGAATACTGCTTATTTTGCCGCCAGATTGTCTTGCGGAATTTGGTGAGACTCAATCCCGTATGTTGTCTTAACATGACGAAGTTTCATTTCAATCTTACAGTTCATCATCGAATTTAACGTATTAACAACACATACAACTATGAAAACTGTTAAATAAGGCAATGACAGCCAGGCTGTTATTTCCGAATTTGGTAATATGCCGTCTCATCCGTTGCACACAGAGAGAGAAGCTATACTTGAACAGTTTGAACAATGATATGTAAATTTGAATGTAAGTTATGGTGTAACCAGCATTTAACACGGACAGACGGTAGGACTGACAGTAGTATTTTGTAGTCCCTCTACCATAGTTTGGAGGATAATACATATCAAATTCTTTTCAATGAATGCTATTAGTAAGAATTATACTCCCATTGGAATGTCTCGAAAGGACCATGTGGTTCTGACGCAATGTCGTATAGGCCAAAGTCACCTCACAAAAAACACCTTCTTGATAAAGATGAAACAGAACCAAAATGTGAAATTTGTGACTGGGTGTACGACATCAAAAACATATTGGTTGACTTTCGTATGCCCTATTCAGTTCATGCTACTGACTGGTGTTCTTAAACTAAGATATTAACAAATATATCGTAAATTTGTTCATGCCTCAGCGTAACTGGAATGTGGCGTAACCACTAATCATTAAATCAAACAACCTTTAAATGAAAAGAGGCCCACAAAACATTTCAAGTTTATCGTCTAACTGCTTTATTTGACAATCAAAACAAGCATTCCGAGACGCATGGGTTTGAATAGACAGCTTCTATGGACATGCGCAGTCTTCCGCGGTTGCAGCCTGGTAATTGTGACAGCTTGTAGAGAAAGCACTGGCTCCACTGAAGAAGAAAAACAACGCAAGGCAAGCCATTTACTAAAGAGACAGTACAGGATATGTTCTTCCAAGATATAATTAATAAATGATGGAATCAAATTTTCTTCCGGTTGGACATAAGGTAATCCGTTAAATAAACTTGCACCTGCAGTCATAACTTTCAGAAGAAAGAAGTCAATGCGTTGAAGTTTTGCAAACATTTAATTCAATGCCTAACATCGCCCACTAACAGCTGATCAATTATTCATAACAGTTTGGCTGGACAGAGACATGGATGACAGTTGAGAATTGAGTTATCACTCACCTGTTTTCTCATAGTGATCAGTAACTTTTCGTGAGTAGTTTATATTACCACTGTTTTTTGTGCATTGTAAACAACAAACACCAGTTGTCTAAAAAAAATTGACCCCATGTGCTGGGACTCCCGTACATGTGTCAATAAATAAATGAAAAATACAAAAATGCAGAGTGACATTTCAGTAATCAAATCTGGTCGCAAGAATTACCACGTTGTGGTTTGAAAATTGCAATGTAGAAATTATTCTGAGCATGTTTAGTTTTCCTTACCCGCAGCTGTCGAGCTCGCATTGATTGTCAAACAGAGTCCATGCTCCCTCTGCATTCTGGGCACACATTGGATCCAGTAGTTTAGGACACACAGTCTCTCCACAGGGCGCGGCCAAACCAACGGCTAGAACCATCAAAATACAGTACGTTGGAGTTCTGTTTATTCTTTTGAAAAAGTATTTGTTTGTTTCGAAGTCAAATAAATAAAGATTATATTATTTAAAGGGTGAGAACCCGACAGCTAAAGAGTTTTCAGGATATGTACATGCCGTATTATGTCCAATTAAATATAAAGTCTAACGGCATCAGAGCAAAAATACTTTGCTGTAACACTTTATGGCCCAAGTGTAAAAGAAGGAGGTACTTTTTGTAAAGCCCGAACCCCTGAGCCCAGTGAAAATAGAGCGTTGTATCTTGGGATCTTAATAATGTTAGAAAGCGTTTAAAAATAGAGATATTTAATGACTTTCTTTGGTCGAGAATTTGACTCCTATGGTATAGACTGGGGGTTTAAGTTGAAAACAAAGAATGTCATGTTTGGTGTGGGAGTAGTTATACAGCTAACGTCAGTGTCAAGGAAGTATTTTTTTTATAACTGAGGGTAGAAGGAACTTTGAACTCTGAAGAAAAGGGTACAACATCAATTCCACCGCCGTCATCAACAACAGCAAAACTCTTGTTGATTAAAAAAAAGGGATTTCTACAGCCCAACTTCTTTTGGAAATAATAAATCAGACAATCAAACAAAAACTAAAAAACCATCTGCCCCAGAGGTTCGCCCTTCCAAGGCCACAAGGGATGTTGTTCAAACGTTTCAGTTTGAATGAACAGCCAATCAATGTAATTAACATCGAGAGGGTT
>JARFOD010154232.1:0-12329 GCA_031763545.1 Mopalia muscosa | reverse complement strand
AGCATCGAGATCGAAACGTCGCTACCCAATTATATTCAGAAGTTGTACATCCATAACAGTCGTCATGTCTTACTATTAAGACATTGTTCAACAAGTTACCCTCTGGCTCAAACGATCTTCACTTTAAGGTAATTAAAGGACACTCTTCAAGCCTAATATGTAAGGAATGGAGTGTCTGCCTACGCTAACTAAGTCCACCAGCAACAACGTCCTTGACATGCCATTTCTTTGTCTGGTCACTTAGGTGTCATTTACGTGAAGGATTTGGACTTCCTGCTACTTCTCCAATACCCTTATGCCATTATCTACAAGAACGCCGTCCCATGACAAATCTATTCTTTATAAAGGCTAAAATGTCATAGCAATGTTCGTAACTTACGATGTGACGATGCTACATTTGCCTTAAGCACGCGAGTCCTCAGATTGTTTCCATTGGTTAACACAAGCCCGTTTAGTAAACGCCTGCTACGGTGACAAATCCAATCCGAACTGAACTGAACACGAACATTATATGACTGTCATAAATATCTTAACGAATTTAGTACATAAACATCTCAGCGCGGCTCTGATCTTAATAATTCGTTAAGCCCTAAATCCGAGCCAGTGCGCTTTCTGAGCCTACTTCGATGTACCGCTCACATGATCGAATGTGTCTGTCGACTCTCAGGTATATGAGTCAGAAGATGTTGCTCTGGAAATTGCGGAGTGGTTTCTTCGAGGTTTCCTCCTGGTTTTCCATCGTGATAAGGCAAGTAACAGTGTGTCGTCATATAAGTGAAATACCCTTGAGTACGACATGTAACCCCAATCAAGCGAACAAACAAACATCTGAGCCATATTAGAATATTCGTAGTATATAAGCAGTGTTTATTAATCGCTTCCGTATTTTGTCTGCGGATTACTTTTTAAATCTATCGTTGGTGGAGGTATTTGTTAAACTGTCCGCATTCAGTTGTACAAATTGGATATCAATTTCATATCAATGCCTTACGGTGACAGAGTAGTTGAGTAATTATTTTAATTATTGTAAATGTCTAAAAAATATTTTAATTATTCTTAACTAAGTTTTCTGTTAACTTTTTATTTGACTAAGTGGACTCATTCATACATTATAAATCAGTAAACAAGACATTTAAAAGAAAAAAACATTGACTAGAACCCCGCCAAATGTCTTCTGATCCTGATGTCGCTCTAATTTGTTTGTTACAAATCTTCAAAAGTCCCAAGCGTTATACAAATTTTAACTACGGAGTCTGATAAACGTCTGCCAATAAGCATTACCATGTGTTCAGAGAAAGATGTAAGACTTTATACCCGTTACCCTGCTGCTTTCCGTCTCTTTATGCCCCTCTCATTTCTCATTTAAAAGAGAACACGTTCGTTTTTCTTTTATTTTAAACCGGTGGTTGGGCGCGAGCTTTATGGTGGCCTGGTTCGCTTGGTACTAAGGGTTACCAGGAAGTCAATAGGTTGAAGTATACATGTTGTTTGTCATGTCATGGTCCTATTCCGCCGTTCATGTTGCCAGTGAAAAATCTCTACCAGAGTTGTCGTTCGTGCCTCATTCCATTGATCTCTGTCAACTGCACATAAGTAGGGACTATTTTCTAACATTGGAATTCCCCATTGAAAAAAGGCCCAGCGTATTGGTTTTTGGCCGACATACCCCAAAAAACGTTGCTACGGAAGATTATAGCGCCCGTTTAAAATTGAACTTTGTGTTAGAATTTTATGCGGTTTAAAGACATTTTTATCGCAGAGCAATTGCGCATATGAAAACAAATGGTCAAATAGTTTTGAAACGTTGTTTTTTATATTGGAAAAACGTTTAACACGAATCTTGTAAAACGGTGAGGCGTTTACAGAGGTCTACGAAGAGAGGCACGAACGACAACTCTGGTAGAGATTGTACTATGTTCAGAACCTATAAATCTAATAAAAATTGTGGATCATGTGTTAACATTGTTAAAATTCTTCCATCTTTCTTCTCCCAACTATTATTTATACCTGAGATACTTAAACCTATTGATATTACCTCATAATGACCGAATTTTGTGAGATTTTTTTTCTACACTACTGGTTGATTTCATTTTCTACACTACTGGTCAGATGTTTGTTTTCTACACTACCGGTTGATTTCGTTCTACACCACTGGTTAAGCAAATTTCTACACTACTGGTTAACTTGTTCTACACTACTGGTCAATTCTACACTACTGGTTGATTTTTTCTACACTACTGGTCGATTTCTAAACTACTGGGGAATTCTACACTACTGGCACTAACAGGGCCAACCGTTTAACACAAATATACTTACACTATAACGGTTTACAGACAACCATGCCACTGCTTTGGACATAGACAAAACCCTTGCTGTTCACGACCAACACTATAACAAAACATGAACAACTGTGTCAAAGCCTGCAATATATCGATACGATTTTATATTCTTGTGAAAACAATTGCTTCGTGAGGCAATCAGACGTCATCGTTTAATTGCGTTTTAAAACAACGCAAACAGATTTAATAATCCGAACACATAGTCAATTTGAAATTATTTTATCCATATCCGCAGTAATTATCCACGAGACGAGATTTACCATTGGACCTATGCTGTTACTCAATGCTTCACAACACCTGAGTTATACGGGGATTCGAGATATGACGTTACAGCAAGTATCACCTTTTTGAGAAATGACTTCATTGCTTTACTACAAGAGAGGGCCAGTCCACGGTTTTTTAACATGAGTAATAAAGGTAATAATGCAAATTAACAGATATACCTCAATAAAACCTGATGACTTTTGTTTGATATGTAATTGCATTACAAAGCTCCATGCGTTAGAAGAAATCAGAGAATGAATGGAAGAATACACGAAAAAGAATCAATATTGTCAACCAACCACTAAACAAAAAAAAAAAAAACGATGGTACACTATTTCACTTTAGTTTGGATCCATTATTACTGATTGTGAAAAGACATTTCCAGATTGCAGCATCAATCTCCAAATCGAATGGCTTTGGCATCCATCTGTTGGAACCAAATAGAACTTTGGCATTAAATAATAATGAAAAGTCTTAAGTGCCTGTGAAAATACGTGATCTTATTGTTAATCCCATGTAAAATATTAGCAATACAAGAAAGGGAAATTGTCAAGGGAAATTGTGTCTTTGTGGTAATGTTTTCTGTCTGGTTTTATGGTTTTGTTCCTCGGGTTGACTTTCACTGCAAGATACGATAGAAAAATAATGTTTCTATGTCGTGATTCCCCCGGAACACATACATGAGTGTAGGCAGTTAGATAGTAAGAATATCCATGTCCTGTCTCTATACGAACAACTCGGATTAAGGCATTCTACAAAACATGTATACATGAGTCAAGGTTTCATAACCCACCGTGCATTTTTATAGTCCCTACGTTTTTTTTTAGATGCCGTACTGGGGATGAATCCGTATCCCGACCGCAGCTCGAACGTAGCGAAAGTTCCTCATAGACTAAAAGTTCTATGGCTGTCTGCCTGCTCCCAAATCCGTACTGAGGCTTTACTCACCACGTACGGATCCCCATCTTTTGCCCACGTTTTTGCAAGTAGACATCTCGCACTTGCAAGTATGGCGGATTAGGACCACGGCTTTAGTGTTTGTATAACGCTTTTATCCCAGTTAAAGTTATGTGCAGTTGGGTGGGCAAATTAGTTACGATAACAACATAGTCAAGTGAAGCCTACAGTGTGTATGTGACATACGAATTTCCTACTACTTCCCACGAAAGGCATCACCGTGCATCAACAGATTTGACAAATCTTAGGAGTAAACTTACAACTCCAATAAAGATAAATGGTGATTTAATATTTCGGATTTTTTTAAAACCATTGTCAAGAATGAGAAATATCTGTGCAGAAGGTGTATATACTAGGACCTGTTCGACGGTTTTATTTGGCAACGTGCATGCTTTTTTTTTTTCACGATTGAAATCATTTACACAGTCTATATACTAGGGTCAAAGATTCGAGAATAAAAAAAAACATACAGAGAATTAACATTTAGGTAAGACAAAGATTAACAGTAATACTGGTCAGCATAGACAGCGGGACATTAAACGATTGTAGAATTAGCAACAGAGAGGCATATACAATCTTTACCATGTGATCTTTGTCCCAGTCAGTAAACAGTGGAATAGAAGCACATGGCTAGCAAAATCTATTTCTGAGGACCTTTCACAGGGCAAAATTTTAAACCGGATTTAATCTTAACCGGTTTAAATTCTAAACTGGTTCACAAGTAGGACCGTTCTTAAGACACCGATCTAAACTGGCTCTAAGCCGACTCAGAAATTTGTACACTAACATGGACTCTTTAAAGCCAGGTCCGGATAATCACATTAGCACTAAGCGTCATTGTGGCATATTTTACATATCTGGGGGTTCCGTTCACACTGGCATATTGAGACGGCTAAAAGTTTTAACTTTAGGAGTTAAGCATGTTAAAATGTGCCCGTGTGAATATGCCTTCATACATCGGATTGTCCGATAGTTCTGTTTGAGATATCTGTTGTAAAATGCGGTTTTAATGATGGTCCAAGCCAACTCCTGTCGCGTCTGAATGGTTGTGAGATACCAATATATAGTGACTTAAGTTTGCAAATAGGACATTTTAAATATTGTGCTATCCTCTTTGCTCCCAATTGATTTTCGTCACAAGAATACAGTATAGACACGTCCGGTTATTGTTGGCTATATTCAGATAAACCATCAAAGGACGTTCATGCTTGGACAATACAGTAGCTTGAGCTTTAGGGCGTGCTCAACTAAAAGGTTTTACACAACAGTGGGACCGCATATAAGTAGTCTAATGGGCGAGTAGCTAGGGTTGATATTAAAGCCTATTTATATACCGACTATTTTTCATTCGTAAAATGATATTACATTGCCATTGAATATCACATTATATCTTGTCCAGATTAACTATAGAAATCTTAATGAGTAGTGTTGGTGATGAAGCATACAAAGGCAGATAACGCCCATGTATACACGACACACAATGTTTATCATTTTTCTATAATCGTACTTAGACGAGAAGAGTTCTCGTATACCAACAGCCGAAAGCAGTATCAATTAAACTCGAAGAGGGAGATTGATACACAGTCCGACCTGAGACAACGAGGGTTGACAAGACACGTAACACGCAGTACACGTAACACGCACTGAGTTTCATATAATCTGTTTATCGTATGTCTTCAGTGTTTCTTGAAAAGTTTGATTTTTGGGATAAAGTTGATTTACAGCGAGGATCGCTTGACATAGGCAAAGTACTACTCATATAATATTATGTCTGAAATTTAAAATAATCCAATGTTAATTATGAAATCACCTAAAAGAACGGTCGGTTTGATTTCCCCTTTTCAAACAAAAACTACAAGCATGAGTATATGATTTAAGTATTTAAAAACACAGTTAGATTTAAAAAAATAAATTTTGTGAAGAAAGCAAATTTGTTTACATAAGAATCATATTACTGCGTGGAGGTAAACCCCAGTGTCTAATTTGGCGAAGCTCCAGAAAAACATGCGAGAAAACATAGTTTCATTCTAAACACCAGCCAGTGACTTTATTTCCTGTATTCATATTGTTTAGTTGTTTTAATTTAAAAAAAAACATAAGTGGAAAAAAATGTTATTTTTATATACTTAGACTCTATTTGCTAACCTGTGTATTAATGCAGATGATTTGCTGAGCGGATAACAGCGCTTATATGCTCAAACCACACTTAAACTGAATTCGCTATTATTTGACTTTGCACCAATTAAAATTTATATTTACCGTTCGAAAGTAATGATTTATAAAAAAAAAACTCTATCCTTAGTCAAAATGACTAATTCAGATCATTTCATATCGATCGTCTGGTTCCTCAAAGGGGCAACAATAGTACGGAGGGTTTTCGCCAGTGACACAAATTATGGCGAAATGTACCGTCTGGCGTAGGATCAAACACCGGCAGTTGGCAAATTTAAAGCATTATGCTGTCATAAAATTCCGGTTGATAATGTATCATTCTTTAGGTGAAAATGATATCTACAGCATAATGGTATCGATATGTAGCAAAGATATAAATCCCCTATACTGATTGTCTTTGTACAAATAAAAGTAACAATTTTATATAGATTTCCCGCCCATGGCGATTTCTTGAGACTGTGATCGAAATGATGTCAGTCTACATGGAAATGAGACTAGTTACAATCCCTGAGATCGGAAATCTTTACCACAAGCTGGTATTATTTTAATGACTCTTGAATGCATATGAAAGAAGCTATTTACACGTATTGTACAGTCTCGCGATCAAGCTTCAATACACACTTTCCGGATTTGACAAATTTTGCATCAAGTATCACTCGACTGCTCTTCAACGAGATCCCGGTCGATTTACCCTTTATTACTAGTCAATATCTGAGCCCAGAATTGGTATCCCATCGTACAAGGAGTTAGAACGGTCAACTTACTGACAATGGCCTGTAACCGACACACATCGGCTCTGTTCAGTTTGGAATATGCGAGATAAATATAGCTTACCACCAGCACTATAATATATCAGAGATTAAAACAGACAGTAATGGTGGTTTAATCACATAATACAAACAAGACCTGGCGGAACAATGCGATCGAGTTTCCTTGTTTTCAGCAGATAATGAATATTACCAATTTATACTTGTAAATGTATTTTAAAACATGAGCTATTAGAATAGAAACGTGTACAGTAGGCTTGATCTTTACAACATATTATTGTTTTGTTCAAATGCAAAAAAAACTGTTATAGCTTAA
Source organism: Mopalia muscosa (assembly GCA_031763545.1). Lineage (NCBI taxonomy): Eukaryota > Metazoa > Mollusca > Polyplacophora > Chitonida > Mopaliidae > Mopalia > Mopalia muscosa. The sequence goes on along the minus strand of JARFOD010154232.1, from coordinate 5,514 downwards.
CTGGAGGAAATCACAGCATCACCTCGCGTTTATTCTTTTCTATAGTTTTGATTTCTATTTCCTGATGCCAGATTTGGAGTCCGAAATGTTTTCTCAACAATCTTTTCTGGTACAATATTGACACAGATTGACACAAAGACCCAGCTAGTGTGAGTAGACGTCAACTTCACCTTGGAAATATACGACAACCCACTGATGAGAGTATACTCAGTCTGATTTACAAATGATGTACAAATAGCATGCAGGTAATGCAGGTTTAGACAAATACTGGTACTGAATCGATTAAGTATTTTTTGTCGTTTGGAGCCGGTTGTTCGAAGCGCTATTAAATGTAATCATCTATAAGATGACGTCACGCCATTGCTGAAGGTCGATCTATAATCCTCTGTAATAAAGAGAGTTAATCCGCTGTTAGCGCCTAATCTTCTTTCGAGCAGCTGGTCCCAGATAATGTGGGATCTTGTCTTTGACTCATAGTAATATTTACAATGAAACAGTGTTGAATTGTCAAGGGAAATCGTATTTGTTGTTACGGTTTCTCTCAGGGCTCGTAGCTTTATTTTCCAATAACAACTACAAGTATACAAGTAATAGAAAACTGGTCCGATTCCAAGTTTGAAATTATTGTATGTTATATGCTATCGAAGGTAAATGCATTGTAGGCTAGTAATCTTAACTTCAACATGGAAATCTTTAGATTGATCAGCGAATCTTTGCACACGAATAGATACAGGTATCAATGAAATCACACCTGGGACATTTTAATATTATTACAGCGGTGTTTAACACCAAAAAGTATACTCTCTAGGACTCATCTCTAGACATTCTGTTTGAGTCCTATACACAGTACTTCTACCAGACTGATATAAATTGTTTATTGGATAACAATTATGACATAGTGATTCCTGTACCCTCTTGCCCCTTTACAGTGACTTTGATGGGAGGGTTAGACTTGAATAGGCTACATACAAAGTACTTCCTAAGTCTTCGTGTCCTTCTTTTCTTTCTCCTCTCTCTTTTCTTTCCTCCTTTGAAAATGAATTTTAAACCCAATTAACCAGGGATTGACTGAGAATATGTTTCTATATTGTGATTTCCCTGGAAGACTTCGATGTGAGTTGGCAGATATGTACATCAATGCATATCATTGATGTTCACAATGTCCAACCCAGATCGGCCCGCAGCCACGGTTTAGTGCATGGTTAGCGAGTGTGCTAACTAATATATCGTACATCGATGTACCATTCATGGAATCGAGTCCGTCTCTTGATCATCATGCATATGAGGTAGTCACACGGTGTGGCTCCGACAGTTACGGGGTGGTTGTACGAGGTTCCCTGTCGGTTTTCCGCCGTAACTTGGCTTGGAACAGTGTAAAATAGTCAATCCTTCATCATTTATATAAGTGAACTACCGTTGAGAACAACGTTAAACCCTAATAAATCTAACAAACAAATCCAATCCAAACCCTCTTAAGGACTGAATAGAGGCCCAACCAACGTTTTGATGGCGAAAATCTTGACGTTAAACACTTTCTTTTTATTTCCTTTTTTTGTTTTGCTTTTAATTAATTCCATGCTGTCCGCATAAAAAAAAAAAACCCAGCAGTAACATTGATGTCGTTTTTGGCCAACCTTCATAAAATATTTAAGACATTAGACACACAGGTTTTCTCATATCAGAAATGTGGTATCCAGAAGTATAGACGAACTCCCATTTCCATGGCAACGGCATTTATGTATTTCAATATAGTAAACGAAAATCTTGACGTTTAAATATTTTCTTATGTTTCCTTACTGCCAATTATTGCTGTCTTAGTTTTGATTACTTCCTTGTGACTGGCATGGTGTTCGGATAGAAAGAGCCTTGGATGTCTACATTTTAAAACATTTAATATTATACCAGTAATAACAAGAATGCTATGTTTTGGCCCATCTATATGAAATATTTAGATTAGAAACTCAGGTTTTGTAATATCAGAAATTCATTATCCAAAAGTATACAAACTGCCATTTCCATGGCAACGGCATTGTTTCATTTCAATGTACTCTATTTTATAAAAAAATAAAGTTCAAGCGATTTCCGTCTATTGCGAATTTTAGGGCAGTTGAGGTGGACGAGTTTGTTTTAGGGCAAATGCGTTATCCCGTTCCCTGACATGTAGAAACTTATTTTGTTTATTTTGATTTCTTTTTTTTTTTTCCTTTTTTTTTCAAAGAAAAGTGAACACATAAATCTGCTGCCAAACTGGCAGCTGTCGGCCATGATATAAATCTATTTTATTTTAATTTTGTGTGTATATGTTCAAAGGATTTTTATTAAAAAACATTTTATTTTTCAGCGACATCGTTTAAAAATGAATGAAATTCAAAGCTTGGATGAAATTTAGAAAGTTGCCTTTGCCCCATTAAGTAATCCGAAATTTTTATATGTAAAGAAACAGTTTAATTATAGGCCTAGCTAAGAGCTTTCCAATTATCAAGGATTTAGACTATTTAAATTCAAAAAACGATTTAAATCAGTCGTCGGAACATTTTTAAAAAATGAAGATATGTTATTCACTTATAGCCAGTTTGCAAATGAAGTTAGATTATTTTTAGATGCCAACTAAAAAAATTCATATGAAAAGGTAAGTTCACTCAATTAGTTCGGATTGAAATCTTCGAGTACAGGCCTGGAGGCAAAATTGGCTTGAATTTTTTTAATTTTAATTTAGTTTGCTTTTAATTTAGCAAATGTCTTTGATTCGTAAAGATGCTGTTTTGTTTGTTTTTAGGTTACATCTGAAAATTTTGATACTCCATTTTGTCCCCTTTTCTGTTGGATCCTTAAGCCGTATAGTAGCGAGTAACTTTAGCCTGCCTGTCGATGGCTGTACAAATTGAACAGGCAAAGTTTCCGGCTCACCCATGTTTAACGCCATCGCCAACCAGTCTTCATCATCACTTTCTGTCATTGATGTCATATTTTGTTCATTCATAACTGAAAGAGCAAAATAGCTCTCTCTCTCTCCCTCTATTCAATACATTGCATTTTCTTAAGTTAAACCCGTACATTATAACCCATTCGAAATAAACGTTAACCCAACTTCAAACTCCATTTAGTGTCGTTGGATTCTTCATAAACCAAAAAAAATATACACCCCCAGCATGATGGATGCATCCGGTGACGCGGTGACCAAAGCTGTCGTCAATTCCCTAGCTGTAGACACGTTAATGAGCTGCATAACATCATGCCCTCTGCAGGTTACCGTTCTATGACAACCATCTATTGAGAACTTTAAGGACGATTGGCATTGTGCCACCTTTACGCAAACTCGCAGGGGTAGTAGAATCACCAATTTTGTAACAATCAGACCGGGAACTTTGGGATAAACCATCACCATTACTGTCTTACCAGGAAGTAACAAAGGGGCTCTACTTTAACAAAAGGCCACTAAGAGCGTACAGCTTAGGCTTAATTTTGAGGAATTCGATACTTTTGTAAAAGCCTTAATTCCGGATAAAAGATAAGGTTACCTTAGATGAGAAAAACAAAAAAACTTTAAAGCAATCAAATGCTGTAGGCCGCTTTTCACAGGGTAATTTGGCTTGTTTTTCACATGCTATTGCATGAAAGTTAGAGCTGAAGAAAATAACTTTATGTGAGTGTCAAGTGGACCCACAAAGCAACATTTCAAAGGAAAAGAATCGATCTATACCATACTTCATTTTCAGCTGAGCACAATTAGCCTACATATTAAATATATGTTGTTCTGGCCTTTTTGTCAACTCCTAGCTTTGTAGTGGTACATATTTTAACACAGAATTGGTACTGCAAAGTTATAAAATTATCTTATTTCCATTGATTTTCCCGTTAGCTTTGTATATTTGATTTATAATATTCAGGCCAAAGTAATTAAGCGTTCAACATAAACAGGTCATAACACTAGACCTATAGTGGACGTTTCTGTGTGGTCGGCTCTACCATATGCTTATAACTTGAAGTCGACTTCCCAGCCACCATGTGGTAACCATCAAGTACCATCTAGCTTTTTAACGCAGAGTACGAACTTTGGGATAAACTCGCACCATTATTGTCTTGCCAGGAAATGACGAAAGGGTTCTACTTTTACAAAAAAGCCACAGGTGCTTAAAACAAATTGAAAATGTGTTATGTAGGTCAACATAAAATTTAACAATTTTCTTCATTAAACTTGTTAGTATCTTTGTAATTTGTGTGTTTGTTTGATTTGGATGACTGGTATCTTGAAAAGTGAACAGGATTGTTCTACGCCTGAATGAAATCAAAGCATAGTTGCGGTGTATTTATACAGCTGTAATGTGTCTTGCTACGATCGCACAATTTCCGCCATGTTAGCGAATATCACTCCATTTAAACATTCAAAATGGTAAAAGGTTTATGCCCAAGCGGGCTGTGCGTAAAGCATGGAGGCTAACCCGTGCACGGTTTTAATCAAATTAGAATTACCCTCCAAAGTAGCGTCATCTAGAGTATACAGATCATAAAATGTAAATTGTATTTCGTCTGAATGTTCATAGACATGACAGACTCTCGACTTCATAACACAGTTATGACATTTTCAGTTTTTTAGTACGTATGTCCTCAGAACTTGTAATAATAATTCAATATACATGAGATATAACGTCCGTGGTGTGCTTGCCATGATTTCGAAAAAGGCGCTTTTGGTATACTATTTTTAAAAAACTTGATTCATCGAACCCAATTTTAAGTGCACACAGTAGAGAAATTCGTGAAGTCACGCGCAGTCGGCAAAGATGCAGATTTCTAAGTTTATCCAAAGTAGCCCTATAGGGTGGAATATGTCAGACTTTGTATAAGAAGTGTCCGGCTATGGTGGTATGATACAGAAACTGTGAGTTTTTGATATTGTAGAAACAACTCAAAAGTTGGATAAAATGTCAGTGTAAATAATATTACAATACTAATGAACCAAAACGCATTATTGTGTCTGCTGACGATGGCTAAATAAAGGGCCAATATAACGAGATTAATATAAAATGCTCGGTCTTCCATGTTGTACAACTCTTAATAAACTTAACAACGTAAACCAAGGATAGTAGGAATCACACTGCGGTAGCTCATGCACTCTATCGTTGTGAACTGAACAATGGTAGTAAATACTGACGAAGCATCCAAACTGCAAATATATATACAAACAAAATTGTTCATGTCATCTCATTTATTTATTGCCCTACGCACGTTGGTGTAGGGCAATGTCATATTAAATGTCAAATCTGTGTACTCTGTTGTAACACAATGTTGACAGGAGCGTCACACTCTCTACACACAACACATTATATTAATGATAAATTACCACAGTGACAATAAGCCTTCAATCAACTGCTTGAATGCATAATGCGATAATATATGAAGTAATAATGTTTTCTGGACTTGCTAGCATATTGTATATATTTTTCTCATTAGAGTTACAACATAACGGTCCAGTTTGATAACATATGTATGGGGGGGGGGGGGGGGGGGCGTACAAGA
>JARFOD010154221.1:0-12330 GCA_031763545.1 Mopalia muscosa | reverse complement strand
GTGTGTCATACCTCTATACTATGGTGTGTCATACTTCTATACTATGGTGTGTCATACCTCTATACTATGGTGTGTCAAACCTCTATACTATGGTGTGTCATACCTCTATACTATGGTGTGTCATACCTCTATACTATGGTGTGTCATACCTCTATAGCCTACCTAAGGCCATGATACGACATCGTTAGAGATGCATGTAGCAAACGTTAAGCAGTATATATTTGGAATAAATGAAGAGAGTAAAATGTGCTTTTGAATTATAGGCCCAGCACTGAGCAGCCTGTATATAGTGCATGTCCACTAAGAGTTTGTTTCGAGTGTGAGAATTATTGTTACAAACAGGAAGGAAACTTTTGTGTTGTGCATCAAACAGTGCAGATGTACTACAAGTCTGGCATTGCTAAGCCAACAACGGGGAGCATACTTGTATTTTGTACGCCGTGAACTCCGCATCCGGGGCGGATTGTTTGTATCAATCACCAACGTTTTTAATGCCATGCCAGAAGTTTCATGGTATACCACCGCGTAATAAAATGAGTAGCGTAACTGAGTTGTTTAATCAATACTTTGGGGAATTTGTCTGCTGATAACGACACATCAGCCATGCCCAGGTGAAGGTAAATACTAATTAACACTAGCTGTTTACCTGGCAAATAAAAATCTTCTATCAAGGGAAGGAAATAAAATCCGTGTGATTTAATATTCGCTGTAACCGGAACGGAACTAATAGCATATTGCCGGGAACAGTGAAATTATGGAATCATTCTGAACGAGGAAAAAATATATAAAAAAAATACCTAATTGCATCCAGTAACGATGTCCCATTCAATATAAGGCTGGGTGTATGGTCTGACATTTTTTTAATGGAGATTCGGTGCCTAACTGCGACGGACGAATTTCAATGGAAAAAGTTACTGACTTATATATATTTTGAATAAATATAAAATATGTCCATACTAAGAAATTGTAAAGTGTTATACCAAATTGAAAATTACGGAACTACTGTTAATATTCCCTTTCTAAAAAAAGCACAAAAATCATTCGTCCTTAATTGGTTATTCAACTCGAAACGACAAATATATAGGTTAGACATGTTTTTGAAAATATAGAAAAGGCAGATTAAACTTTTTTCGCATGTTCTTTTCCATGATTCCTTAAGCTATATATCGGGTTGAGTTTTCGGATCGATTTCGTTGCTCACATTATTATAGCTTCAGCTGTTCATTAGGTCCATTGTTAATTACAGATCCATACTTAGGCCTATCTATTTTCCGTCGATGCTATAGGACTCCAATGTGAGGAAATTAAACTTGCATTGATGAAAAAAGGTAAGTGTTATACAACTTGACATCATTTTGAAGGGGCTACTTTTTATTATCGGAAGAAGAAGACATTTTGAATATACTGAATGGTATTGTATAAGATAAATTGCAAATGTGTTTGTTCTTTGTCCTTCAGATTGTATCGCGTTAATATAATTTTTATCTCTATATTCAATGCAGATTCAATTGGCATTATTTGAATGGTGATTCTCGTCCTAAAAAATTTTTTCAAAGAAATATAGTTCAACAACAAAGAGAATTAATTCATAATGTAAGAGAGTGATTTTATAAAGCCTATCCACTTCCGGTCAAGGGAAAAACGAGCGTTACCGATTGCATCTATGTAAAACAATAATTGCGATCAATGTCGCTTACTTGTAAAATATGACTACTCCGGAAAAATCCTATATGATTTTGGACATCCTATAGGATAATTATAAAATTCTATAGGATCGTATAGACTACTATAGAATGCCGTAGAAAAGTATAAGATTTTTGACCGAAGTCCTATAGGAGTTGTCTGTAAAGGGATTAATACTGTAATGCCCACAGCCAGAAAATGTTAACAATGACCTGTTAGTATATTAACACTGCTCACCAAAGTGCATGCAAAGGCCATGAACGTGAGCCACTCGGGATAATTTTCGTACTGCATCATCCAAAAATGCAACAATAATTGAGGGAATTGACAGTCAATAAAAACTACAGCTTAAAGTACTCATAACACTGATGGTTAAATTGCCCCTGAAGGGGAAAGGATGAGATGTTTGCTATATATGGTTATAGAAGTTGCGAGCAACACTTATCAATAATAAACAGAGAGCGTAATGAAGAAATCTATCGGGCGATTATTCGCAGCCGATTCTTGCTCGCTGCAGTTCTTTATATAGTAACACCGGTAACCACCACTTAGACATGCACGTATATAATCAACCAACTGCATGCCCGAGCCTTGAAGGGTATAACTTAGATTTATGTGATGGGTTAGTCTATATTCGAGATTTTATATAACCTCTCCAGACTTTGGCAACCTATGTAAGTAATGATAGATATTCATGTTGATGATCAAAAAAGTAGTTTTTTGAATTACAAATTTCTTCTGAACCATCGAATCGTAGGCCGTCAAGATAACTTTTGGGTCCCAGGGAAAAAGGAAATATATCATCACGGGCCCTGTAAAAGTCATAAGTGAGGCCCTTCCTAAAAACTGGGGCAACTTTTGTATGTAAAATTTTACATGGGCCCCGACTGACCCCCTCCCCTTCCCTATCTCAATTGGCCTGCTTTTTCTATAAAACTTCGTACACATGTGGATAAGATCCTTCGACCCGAGGCCCCCTATTTCGACGGATTAAAAATTCAATACAGCGCATAGAAAATTGTACTTATGAGATAAACCTGCCAAGTCTCATAATTTGGTTTATATATAATAAAACGCCACAGTATAGCAACCTGCTTTAAACCTAATTGCATGAACGAATTGCGTGGATCGAGGGAGGCAATCCTTTGCTATGGGCGAAAATCGTCCAAAGTAACACTGGTACATATTATTCACATGTCATCCAGCTTTGATTTGTTATAGCCCGGCTGTCTCTGGACATGATATTTTGGTCCAAGAGCAGACACAAAAGTCGTGGGAGGATACACATGTAATGTGCTTCATCGGAACTTGTTTTCTGTTCGCCCATCTCGCTTCCGGACATCCATCGAGTGGCAAAAAATATCGCCAAGTTAATTAACAACAAAGTGGTTTGTCTGCACGGGATATCACTACATGTACCACGTGGACTCACATATATAAATTTATACCATGGCTTTCAATCATGGCCATATGCCACTAATAATTAGTGAATGATACGCATCTGGATTTTTTTTTAAATAGCATTTTGGTTAGGCTATTGCTAAGTAATCACGTCTTTTGCCCACTGCAGGTCATGAGTATATGGCACTGTTCTTTCTCAGAAATTAAATGTTTTGTTTTATGGGAATATGGTCGCTATGTTATAAGGACGACAGCGATAAGGTGGCGGGGAATCTCATACAATGCCGGATTAATGAAATGTTTGGTCCTTTTTTTGCTATTGATATTATCCATAAACGTGTTAGATAAACGTTTGAAAGCATTATCCATAACCAACACAAATACTTTAGTGATATAATCGCAGTCTGCAGTTCAGAAAGCACACAGTGGAACTAGTTTACTGGTTCTGCCCTGGATCGCGGAGCTAAGGAGCAACCAGATGCCGGTTTGATGTTGTGTCAAGGCCCCGCCTTGTCTGTGTCTTTGTGACGTCGAGGGATGAATCCTGTACCCATTGGGCTAGAGTTAGGCCCACACTTGGCTTTTCTCATACTTCCTCCCGTTACTTGTCATGTACAAGCAATAAGTCAACGTGTTATGTTTAACGTCACGTGATGTTTTGCCTAGAATAAATGATAATAAAACCAGCAGTGCACGTCATTAATGAAATAACTGCACGTAGTCTATACGACGTTAAACGCCAAGTAAACAAACAAATACATTAACACAGTTATGACCGACTCACTCTGATAAAACATGCATGATTTAACCCATCATAACAATGATGGGAGATCCATTTTGTAACGATAGTTAGGAGTTTATGTTTTAATTCCACGATATTGGCCAATATTAAAATTTTATGCAGTTACAACATGTAACAGAAGGCCTCAGTGAATTGAAATTATAAATATAGAAGACATCAGTCTCAATGAAGAGGTTTGAAGTTTATGTTGAATCCATAGATTGACTTCACACACATTCCCCGGCGGTCAGAGATAGTTCGCTGCTCCGTTCCTATTTAATTTGCCAATTTACCATATTTGTTTTGTCTCTTCTCTCGGATTGCCAGAACGTGGTTCGTATTTGCCCATCAAATTACATGCACAATACAAGTGTTGTTTAAAGTTTGTGTTGTCGATTTGGGTATGCAATGGCTCAAAGCACTGTATGTGACGATGCTACATTCTTTGCTTAACCTTCTTCCTGAAACCTGGCCGTTACGTGGGTCTTCGCATCACACGTTACGGTATAGACAGATAAATAAATAAATATGACAACAGCGATTTTGCAAATGAAACATTGCAAACACATGCTCTGGAGCCGATTCACGAAGCGAATTTTGACTTAGATGAAAACCTGTAGATCAAATTACATTTTTTACTGATCTTATATTCTACTGTTTTACTATCTGCATTTTAATTAGTGTTTTGAAGATATTTATCCTGGATATTAATAACCAGTGTCTGGATTCAAAATAAATCGATTTATATTTCTTCATTTATATTTATTTTTTATTCATATTTTGAAGTAATTGACAACAATTGGCATAGAGTTGGACAACATTTATCAAACGAAAAAAGAACTGCGCTTGCTACCTAACCCAATGTTTGAGATATTCTGGTTATTGATATCAGAAGTGTGATAATATGAATTGTGCTGTTCCGGGTTGAAGAAGCAAAGTTTTCGTTCTCTATACATAATACATGTGTATAAAATGAGTAATAATTCCGAATAGGCATTACAAGACGAAAGCTATAAAATTGGGTCAAAATAAGTATTAGAAGACAAAAGCTATAAAATTGGCCCAAAATAAGTATTAGAAGACAAAAGACAAATTTTATAAGTATACATTTTATTAACAGTTGATCTGAAAGTTTTAAGAAATATCTTAGACCGTCATAAATCAACTATAGCTATCGAACCCATCTATAAATTGACTTTCAGAAATCGAGATATCTGGGCAAATTTTCGGTTTGTTCAGATCAAGAATACTGGCTAAATCTCAAATAATGTTACAGTGACAATAGGCAATCAGCTGGCGATTCTATGTGTTAGCTAAAAGCAATTAATAAAAACACAGCCTTGAGCTAACACAACGATGAGCAGCGCAATTAATCATCCGAAAGAGATTAACTATTAATGACTTGTCAATAACTTAAACAAGCCGTCCATACATTTTTGTTATGGCGACACGAGTTACTTCCCTTGTTGTCGGTCCTGCAGACGATTGAATAAGTAAACCATTTTCATACCATTACGCGAGCATTAAATGAGACGATTAGAGTAACCATGTGTTTACCGACAACGCAAAAATAAAGTAGAGAAAGCAATATATTTCTCACATTAATATGAAAAAAAAAACTTATTTCACTAAACGAAAATAGATAGTTGTACCCATGTGGTATGGTCCTTTGGAAAGGAATAAAAGTTTCGACGTAATAGCAGAATCGGTTTAGCTTCGCTCTTCATCCAAAATATAACATTCTTAAAAAAATAGATTGATTGATTGGTTGATTGATTTGTGCTTTACGTAGCTTATATTACGGCGGTGTACTTCAAAGAGTGAACAGTATAATGTGACGCGTTTTGTGCAATTGCTGTTGAAAAATTATATGTACTCAAAATAAAAATTTGCATATTCTATAAAGCCATATGCTTATTTCTCCACAAGAACGGGAATCAGACAATTTAGTTGGATTGCGTAACGGGCTCACGAGACAAACTTGGTGGTCCACAAATGCACTGAGGCAAATCACATGGGATGTAAAACGACCGTTGCCATTATATATATATGATATGCATTCTTTCAGGTCTGTTGTTTCGAGATTTCACAGTTTCCAACTAATTTGTTGGAACTTGGAAATTTATTTCTGTGTGCCATTGGTTAGTGTGCCACCATTGCCACCAATGCAATTTACAGTATTGACGCGAGTTCATACATCTATCACTGCTGTCACAAGAGTTGGGATGAAACCACGGTAACGGGAATCTCGCGAGGTAAGGTCGACTACACAAGGCAGTTTTTGCTGTTTTCATTATAGATATGATCATTTTCGAGATTTATTTATTATGTAATATGCTAGTGATTTAATGTATTTGCGTGAACATTTGTCCTTTAAAGCGATGAAACCTCGGGTTATTTTATGAAACCAACAAAAGATAAGTAGATACCATATTTAAGTATATTTAATGGTAACCTTTCAGGAAATATAGGGGTCATTTCAGCCGGGAGTATCGCTTTAAACAACCCTTCCCGCAGTTCTTTTACACATTTAAGTCTCTACTTCTAAAATAAGGAAGAGTTCTATCTCTATTGTGAGATGAAATTTGCAATTATATAATGATAATAAAAGATCGCCTGGGTATGGATCTAGGCGAATACGCATCTCGTTGAATTGTATACAGTCTTTGGACTGACGTCATTGCATGTCGTACAGTGTGAGACGCACTTTACCAATCACAGACAAGGGATTTTTCTGGGCAGCTCTAGATTTACAATTTCTGCTGACTCTACAAAAAAACAGAGAGGTAGTCTTGTATGTTTATTATGTTCCATCAGAGATTAAATCTTTATTTATAAACGACACGCTTCCAGGTAGGAAATAATACAAAATTACGCACTTTGTATACTCCAAACGCAGAAACCTCAAAGAGTTACGTAACACACAGCCTTCAACACTGCACTATGTTTATAACACCCTAACGTTTAACATATAGACTATTTCACTAAAAAAGTCCATTCAAATTACAAAACCAACTGTCTTCTTAGTTTATGTAAATATTTACGTAACATTAACATACTGTCACATCTGCTAAACAATTGGCTATCCTGCGGCTCTGATTGGCTTCATATTTTTCTCTCGCGCGTTTTCATTTCTTCTTTTTTTTTGCAGCACTTCAAGATCTATGAAAATTAACATCCGATTTACAGCCGCGGAGAAATGATTCTTCAATTGATCACTAACGTAAAAACAGCGAGTCTATGTCGGCCAATAGGCTAAAACCCGAAGAAAACTCGATAGTTTTTTCTGAATCGATTTCCATGTATCTCCTATTTTTGCATAGGGTCATCTTCAGATTTCTTAATAAAAATATAATAATCATTATTCTCACTATGACACTTTCGAAAACATATTTAACCGTACGTGTACATCGGTAGTTTGTTTGTTTGATTGGTTGGTGTTTAATGTCGCACTTAAGGTTATTTCACTCATAGGATGGCGTACCAGCCCAATGGGTATAGGCGGCCACCCTACGTATATAATAATGGCAGCAAACAAACACAAAACAGCACAAAGGTGGGACAAACGCCGGAGACATCACAAACAGACCGGCTTCATGATTCCCCTAGTTTTTATAAGCTCTGCAAAACTCTTCCCGGAAACTGAGTCTCAAAACAAAGTTTTACTTTAGCGAAAAATTAGGGTTACAAATTTAATTCTTGTCGGTCACTTAAATCTTATCCAAACTTATAACCAGACACTAATATGGCTTCATATTTTACCTAAACGCTTCATCAGACATTCAATTCATCTGGCAAACTCCCCATATGGCAACACAGTTGACATCGCGTGTTTTCAAGATATGCAATCTTACTGTTACCTAACACTTGTGATAGACACCAGTACATATAGCGCACAAACGTTTCTTACGTCATTTTATTCTAAACATAACATTCCTAACGACTTTTTCCCTTAATACATCTGCTGTGCTTGCAATTTTATTGCAAGACTGTTTTCGAATCTAGGATTCTGTGATCGACATTGACATTTGGGTTACAAGGGAAGTTTAGAAATGTATTGGAAAGACTTCTTCCTTTTCATCCTTGCTCCAATTGTAAGAAAACGGGCTCGGGCCTACTGTCATTAGAATATAGGATGTATTTATTTTGTAATATGCTGGTAACTAAATGGATTAAATGTGAACATTTGTCCTTTAAACAACCCTTCGCGTACTCCCATTACACATTCAACTCTCTACTTCTAAAATTAGGAATAATATTAAAATTCTATCTTTATTGTCAGATCAAATTTGCAATTAACGGTAATAAAAGATCGTCTGGGTAAGCATCTATGAGAATACGTATGTCGTTGAATTGTATACAGTCTTTGGACTGACGTCATTATCGTGCAGTGTTAGACTACCAATCAACAGGCAAGCGATTTTTCTGGGCATCTCTAGATTTACAATTTCTGCTGACAATACAAAAAAACCCAGAGAGGTAGTCTTGTTTGTTTATTTATTATGTCCCATCAGAAATTTAATATTTATTTATAAACAGCACGCTTCCATGCAGGTAGGAAATAATACGAGATAACGGCCTTTGTATTCTCCAAACGCAAAAACCTCAAAGAGTTACGTAACACACAGACTTCAACACTGCACTATGTTTATCACACTATAACGTTTAATATATACTATTTCACTCAAAGAGACCGTTCAAATTACAAAACCAACTGTCTTCTTAGTTTATATAGTTATTTACGTAACATTAACATACTGTCACATCTGCTAAACAATTGGCTATCCTGCAGCTCTGATTGGCTTCATATTTTTCTCTCGCACGTTTTCATTTCGTTTTGTTTTTTTTGCTGCACTTCAAGATCTATGAAAACAAACATCCGATTTACAGCCGCGGAGAAATGACTCTTCTATTGATCACAAACCTAACCACAGCGATCCTATATTGGCCAATAGGCTAAAAACCGCTGGATTCTCGATATTTTTTCTGAATCGATTTCCATGCATTTCCTATTTTTATATAGGGTCATCTTCAGATTTTTTAATATCACTATCGAAAACATATTTAACCGTACGAGTACAACGGCTGTTTGTTTGTTTGATTGGCGTTTAATGCAGCACTTAAGGTTATTTCCCTCACACGATGGCGTACCACCCCACGGGTATAGGCGGCCACCCAACGTAACAATGGCAGCAAACGAAGACAAGACAGCACAAAGTCGGGACAAGCGCCGGAGACGTCACACACAGATCGGGTTCCTGATTCCCCTGGTTTTTATTAGCTCTGCATGAGAGCACCACAGCACAAAAACGCTTGCCGGAAACTGAGTCTCAAAATAAAGTTTTTCTTTAGTGAAAAATTAGGGTTACATATTTAATTCTTGTTGGTCACTTAAATCTTATCCAAACTTATGAACCAAACACTAAGATGGCTTCATATTTAACCTCACCGCTTCATCAGACATTCGATTCATCTGCATGGCAAACTCCCTATGTGGCAACACAGTTGACATCGCCAGTTTTCAAGATATGCAATCGTACTGTTAACAGTGTTAAGTAACACTTGTGATAGACACCGGTACACATAGCCTACAAAACGTTTCTTACGTCATTTTATTCTAAACATAACATTCTTAACGACTTGTTCCCATAAGACATCTGCTGTGCTTGCAGTTTTTTTACGAGACTGGTTTCGAATCTAGGATTCAGTGATCGACATTGACATTTGGGTTACAAGGGAGGTTTAGAAATATATTGGAAAGACTTCTTCCTTTTCATCCGTCGCCCCAACTGTCAACAAAAAAAGGATGCTGTCATTGGAATACCGAAAAACTGAACACTCCCGCAAAAACAATCTAGCCATATCTAATAAACAGCCAATAACTATCGTTATGGAATCCATACTGGCCCACGCCGCTTTTCAAGTCTGTTTGAAAAATTCTAATGGCGGCGGCTCAGTTTCATTGTCGCCAGGTAAGATCTGCAAGGTCTGATTGGAACTGTACACCGGCTTGACATAAGATGGTGCATGACCCCCCAATTACCGGGGTCAATTCCTAACACTCAGACAACTCAGAAAGAATACTTACGGTCTTGCTGAACCCTTTGGTAGATTTACAGAACACCTGTGTATTTTGTCTCTTATGCAAAATAATATAAATCTGTCCCCAATATATATTTTTGGAAAGCCAGAATTTTCAGGATTGCACAGATATGAATGTGGTGAAAGTCCAATTATATTTTCTTAAAATATTGGAAAATGAGTTAATGTCAAAAGAACGATCCCAGTGAAATACAACTTTCACAAAACATAAAAAAAAAAGGACGAACTTTAAAAAAATGAGGCACCGTTTACTAGATCGCATTGGGCTAGCTCTTAACAATGTGACACATTTGAAGTTTCTAACAATAGTTTTCTAGAAATAAGCCTTTGAAAATGTAGAGTCTGCTTAAAACTATAAAGCGCCAGACATAGTCAAATACAGTTTTGCAATTTGTATATATGATCATGAGAAAACAAAATTATAGGCTCCAGTTTAACTGTTTGTAATAAGAATTTCGAACTATTTTTGTCACCAACATATACTTTGAGTACCCAACTTTTAATCCAAGCGATAAAAAAAAATTGGTTCATTTTGAGCCCAAGGGGTCCATCAACAAGACTGTAAGTCTAGAATAATCTCTTAAACGAAACCCCGTATTCAACAGGTAATATTGTCAGGAAGGTCCTCAACATATGTGAAGACTAGATGCAAGCTAGATATATATTTACACATAACAGACAAGGCATCTTTTGTTGGGCAACAACCTAGACATATCTATTATATGGAAATGTTATTCAGAAAATTATTACGACTCATATTGTTAAAACTAAACGAAATAATACGTTGATGAAAAAAAAAAAAATGACATTCGGTGAACCAAAAATACTTGATTGCTCAATAGCAATTACTCATATTCCCAATAACTATAAACACGTTTCTCTTCCTGATCATTTAGTTAAAGATAGTGCGGAAATCATTCCGATGTAAAAACACAGAAACGCTTAGAAAGATAAGACTTCTATGTTAAAACTATTCAAGGGTTGAATAATTTTTGTGTCTTTTAGAAAATGAAGTTTAACATTATTTTCGTTATTTTGGGATAACACTTTCATAGTTTGAACAGATTCTAGTTCAGAAAATTTTGCAGGTTGCATCGAACTCATGACCCTCAAAGTCAGGCACCAAATCGCCAGCAGTCAATGCCTCTGGAATAGACAAGGTATAACTCATCCTCATAAGCAGATAGATATATTCATTGGTAAATTCTTATTTCTTTGAAATACCAATTTGCCAAGTAATTTATTATTGTCCCATATAACAATATATTATTTGTGTTGCATATATATATCTTACATTTTATGCCATGTAAATGGTCATTATCTTCCTCGAGATTAATACAGAAATTAAATGTAACGCGACTTTGTACATTTTTGCAGTGTATTATAAGGGTTTTCGAAGAGGGACTAACTTCATCATGAGTTTTATGGCATTTGTCACTTGTAATTTCTTTCTTTGGTGTCACAAAACTAGGCAATAGTCAAACTTACTCTCTTCAGATGTATGTGGGTTAACTAAAGCAACAAAACGTTAAGATGAACACTTAGATACTTGTCTATGGAATTTTGTCAAGAACATGAGATTGGATTTGGATTTTATTCACCATATGAATAGAAAGAAGCAGGAAAACCACATACAAAGCATGTCCCAATAAGGGATTTGTTCCATCCCATATCCCATTTGGGATGATGAATCATCGCTTTTGATTAATCAACCTCCTTGTTCCAGCGTAGCCTTTTTAAGAATATATTGTTTATTTGGTTAACTTGCTGTGTGTATATTGAACGTCTACTAGTGTAGGCATTTCAAAATAAGTGCTATATAGACAGATGTGTTCTGCATGTGTTTGAAAATTATCCAAAAGAAGTATTGGTTGGGTTCATGCTGCATGCTTTCATATGATTGGCTTAAATCTCTCTCTTTGTTTCTCAGATTACCAGAGAATAATAATTTACCAGAAATGTAACACGCGTGTCAAGCTGTACTTAAAATTATATAGATTTGGTATTACTCTTAAGGACTCTACCGCTAGTCAGGAGTAAAAAATGCGACTCTTATCTTTTCGTGGCTTTTGAGGTTATTTCCAAAGAATGATTATATTAACATCATATATATTTAGAAAGCAGAGGAGTTCAAGATTCTAAATATAATGTCATATTATGATTTGTTTTATTTTATAATGACAAAAATTAAGGAAAACGTCAAATAATTTTAAAAAACAGACCCTTGTTTGTAACTTTTATTTTTCTTAGATGGTTTGAGATTTTTTCTTCAAACTTGCATGTCTATGTAGACCGGTATTTAAACTAAAAAACCGTCATAGGGTTTTTCTAAATTCAAGTTAGTTTTTGAACAATTGATAAAA